>VZRR01007011.1:120481-136923 GCA_013398015.1 Oreocharis arfaki
AAGCGGCGGCGTGAGGGGAGGATGCCGCTGCCCGTCCAGGTCTTTAACTTGCAGGTATGGGGCCGCTGTGTCCTGCTGGCCCGGCCCGCCGGGCCTCGCCGTACTCTGCCGCGCTGTGCCGCGCTCCGCGTCCCTCCCACGTGGGGTCTAGGACCCCGGCTCGACTGCGGCCTCCGGGGGCGCCGTGCGGCCTTCTCCTTGGACTCCACGGGAAGGGAGCGGCTCTCGGCTGGCCCTGGGCCCTTGCTCGCCCTTCCATCGGCTCCGTCTGTGTCGCTTCCGCCGCCGTTCGCGAGGAGCAGCGCTCAGCCGAGCATCCTCTGGCACCCGTGGCGTCCCCCGCCGCTGCGGTGGCCTTGTCTTTGAATCTCGCGTTGTACGTGCCGTAGGCAGGGCTGGAGTAGTCGAGGAGGGTACGATGAGATGGCCGGTTTGGAGGAGCTGAGAGTCTGCAGTACAGGGGAGAGCCCCAGGAGCGCCGAGTGCGTCGGTGACACTAGGTGCCTGCGAAGGCTATCCTTTGCAAGTCTTAGCAGTAGCAATTCTGTGTCAGGGCACAGGGCTTTGGGAAGTGAGGAGAGGATGAGGGATAGTTCAACATCCAACTCAGCTCCTTCATTAGTGACAGATATGTACTGTACCCACTCCAGCAACAGGTCACACCTCTTCCTCTCGAGTACAGCAGGAGACTTCAGCTCAGGCACCACTTTATCTGCCTGTGTGAGGCCTGGTGAGGTACCCTCAACAGAGTACTCGCTGGGTCTCAGGAAATCCTGGGGAGTGGTTGTTATATTATTAGCTTTGTGGGTAGTTTTTAAGTCAACCTTGCATCTTCCTTCCAAAATAAAGAGTTTGAAAATGTTTGAGTTTGCTTGTCCTACTGGGACTTGCAGCCCACTTGTGTTTTTCCTTGTCTGGGAGTTAAGTGAGAAATGCAGAGTGCAGCCTCCCAGCATAGCAAGACGCAAGTTGTTCTGTTCCACCAGCTGGAATTGCAGTTACCTTTGTAATGCTGTTTTTGAAGGAGTCTATAATTGAGTTTTTACTACGGTAGGCAAGCACAGCCTAAACAAACTAACCTTGGCACTTAGTGTTTGTGATATAAGAAAAGATAGAAGGTAGATGAAAGTGGAAAAAGTAATGGTCTCAGCATATGGTGAATTACCTGTTTTTATGCACAGTTTGCCTGAGTGGTGGTCTAGACAATAAAAATTTCCTCTGTGCCTTCCTCCCCTTTCTTCATGGAAAGGTTATTAAACTAGGAAACAAAGGTTTTTATGCTTCGCTTGCTTTTACTTCAGATTTTGGGAGATTTCAGTGTTGAGAGATGTATTTGGTATGTACCAGTTTGTGAAAGAATAAGACCCCCAGACTGTGGGTGAGTGCAGTTTTTAGATACGGGAAATCTGGATCTGCCGTGTTCCTTCTCACAAAAAACCCCAACCAAACAAGCCATCAACTCAGTAAAAAAAACCCCCTCAATCTTTGATTTCTTAACATACAGTAAAATCAGTAAAAATTTGGAAATAATCTGATGTGTGTGGGGGCAGGGTGGTTGGCATTTCTTTTGTGAGATCTACTTTTGCAATTTACACCAAATCAAGTGTTGCTTATATAATATGTGCACAAAATCAGCATTCTGTAAGAAGACATTCAGCTAAGTTTTCTTCACTTTAAATGGGTAATTTGTAGGAGGATTGTTCAGCACACTTTGACTAGAAGGAGACAAAGAATTTCGTGCTAGCAGACCAGTTTAGTTTGTGGAACGGGATAGCAAGCTAGTCTTGCCTGGAATACATGCAGGGGCTGTAATGATGCAGCTGTATTGAAGTCACTGCATTGGTGTGAGTCCTTATGGCTCAAAGCAGTGCAGGATATACTGGGAGAATAAAATTCTGTTGTTTCTGCAAAAGAGGCTCTTATCTAAGCAATTGGACTAGAAAACTACAGTAGGATAGTTCAACTAATAGCAGATCTCTGTAGTGCTGGCAAATTGTTCCTTGCTACGTTGGAAACTCTGAAATTGCCATTCTGCATTCTGTTCTTTATGGTTTTTAATACTTCTAAGAAGTGTAACAGGTTTTGCCTTTTTTGCCCCCCCCCCAAATATTACTTCTAAGCATTAAAGCAATTTTGAAAGGTTGTGGTGAGTTTGTTGGTACATTTTGCCTTTTGGAACTTCTTGAGCTGAGTGTTATTACCTGCTCTTGCTCAAGGAAGAGAAATGGAATGCATACCTCAGATACTTTGTAGAATCAGATTTATTGACCCCTTCACTTTTTTGCTTGATAATTTACCAACCCAAATAAACTGCTCTGGGTGAATGCTAAGCCATGCTGCTGCTTGCGTTAGACCAAGCATCATGCTGATTGGTGGTGTTGCTAGAGGAAAAATCCTAAGCATATCAAAAGACTGAGGAGTGCTTTTTCATTTTTAAAGTTTAACACGTATTTAAGCAAGTCCTTAATAGGTTGAATCACATAGTTATTTCCTGCTCAAGTGTAATAAGCTACTTTTGACCTCGTTTTGCTATTTTAGGGTGCAGTGGAGCCCATGCAGATTGACGTAGATCCACAAGAAGATCAGCAAAATTCACCTGATATCAACTATGTGGTGGAGAACCCCACGCTGGTACGTGCTGCTGAGGGCTGTGGGTACATTTCTTGTGTGTGGTCTCTTCCTTTGAGAATTTTGAAAAAAATCCCTTCTGAAAAATCTTAAAGCTGATTAGTCTTGACAAAAAGCGTCACAACTGAAATTTAAAAAAGGTAATTGTAATGTACTGCCTATTTCTGAGGAAATTACTAATATTTGAAGAAAGCAGACATGGACTAATCTTACTGATTTTTTATTTGAGTCATGTTGCCCTCCTTGAGGGGGTCAGGTCTGCAGGAAAACCTGTCCAGGTCACAGTGTAGTAGCCTGATTTAGTGTGTTCATTTTCACCTTCTGAGGCCAGGTTTTATTGGCAGGATTTGGAGCAGTATGCGTCCAGCTACAGTGGGCTGATGCGGATTGAGCGGCTGCAGTTCATTGCTGATCACTGCCCACAGCTGCGGGTGGAAGCTCTCAAGATGGCTCTGTCATTTGTCCAGAGAACTTTCAATGTTGATGTGTATGAAGAAATCCACAGAAAGCTGTCTGAGGCCACGAGGTACTAAGAGGTCATGGGAGCCTGGGGAGCTTTCCTGACAGAGTTAAGATTGCTGTGCCACAGTGGAAGACTTTGCATGTAATACCAGCATGTACCTTACACAAATTGTCTTTGCCCTTAGAATTTAATAGCAGTGAAATGTGTGTTCATGCTTTTTCTAAAGATAAAGCACATAAGACATTATCTCATTCTGAAATCTTTGTGCTTTTAAAAGCTGCAGGTAGATATTGAGGTGAGTTTAGTCCTTGCAACTGCATCAAATATTAATGAACATATTTGGTTGTCCTTAGGTAGATTATGGAGATTATGGTAGATTATGGTGTTCTAGATGCTTTTGTTTTCATAAGTTAAAACCTAATGTAACTCTTTGCCTTGTTTTGGTTTGTTCCCCTCCCCGCCCCCCCCCAACCCCCCAGGTTTGCTGTTAAGGATAATCTTTGATATCTCACTTATCCATCCACACTTCCTTTCTTTGCATTATTTTTGTTGCTATGCTTATTTGATGATTTCTTGTCTGTTTTGCATGGGGAGTCTTTACCATGCGTGTAGCAGTATGTTCATCCTAAGATCATTAGGATAATTTTGTGAAGTATTTGTAAACATCTGTGATGCCTATGTTACTGTTTGCACTGAAGATTTTAGCAATATGTTTCTTTTTTCCCCACTACCCTTATTTTCTCTTTGGTCTATTTTGTGTGTGCAGTACTGTTTAGAAGGGTAACAGTGCCAGGCACATAGCAGACCTCTGTTTTGAAACATTTTCAGCCTAATAGATTCATTCAAATACTCTCCTTTCAGAGAATTGCAAAATACACCTGATGCTGTCCCTGATAGTGGAATTGAACCCCCTCCTCTTGACACAGCTTGGGTTGAAGCTACACGCAAAAAAGCTCTTCTTAAACTGGAGAAACTTGACACAGATCTGAAAAATTACAAAGGGAACTCCATCAAGGAGAGTATCAGGTGAGATGCAGAAGGCTATGCTAGAGCAAGGAAGAGCATTTTTGCTCCTCCATGCACTTAACACGGGATGTGCCCTTAGGGCAGTGTGTTGAGTTACTTGTTTAGAACAAACTGACTTTGTCCCTTTCTGAGCATACAGTTCATTGATGTTTTAATTCCCATCCTCCAGGAGAGGCCATGATGACTTAGGTGATCATTACCTGGACTGTGGAGACCTCAGTAATGCTCTCAAGTGTTATTCGCGAGCCCGTGATTACTGCACCAGTGCTAAACATGTCATCAACATGTGTCTCAATGTTATCAAGGTAGGAAGATTTGCAGGCGATGGTACCTGGTGTCTTTGTGATACCTGCTGCAAAGTCACCCCCCCTACTTGGCTCTTGTGTCCCCAATGATGCGGCTTATCTAAGGAATGCCATTTATCCATGCTCCCCCACACTGTTTCTGGCTCTCCACAGGTCAGTGTCTACCTCCAGAACTGGTCTCATGTTCTGAGCTATGTAAGCAAGGCTGAGTCTACACCAGAAATTGCAGAAGTAAGCTCCTGCTCTGTAACTTGCATGAGTTTTCCCTTTGTTTTTATAATGTGATTTATAATGTGATTTCTTCCTTTCCCCCGTTACGACTTCTCTCATGATATATGTGTACAAAATCTGACTCATGGTCAAAACAGATACTTCCCCATCCTCAGTTTTGCCATATTTCCCTCTTGCCATTGAAATTTGCAAGTTAATTATCAGGATGAAATGTCTTGGGGACAGTTGTAAGCAAAATAGCTTTCATACTGCTTGCTCACTACTGCTTTGTTTTATGCTTTAGCAAAGAGGAGAAAGAGATAGCCAGACACAAGCAATTCTCACCAAACTGAAATGTGCAGCAGGTGAGTGAGTCCTTCAGCTTCCTGTATGGTTTGCCTGTCTTTCTACCTGTTAGCTGTCCACAGGGCTCTTGGGTTTATTTTTTCTCTCATATTTGACAGACTTTGTATTTCCACACCAAACATGCAAAATTTAATGAAGCTGGTGAGATAGAACTGCTGGCTGGTTTTTGCCATCTCTTTCTTCCTAAGTTTCTTCAGAGAGGATACCTGTGTGAGTCAACGTAGTTCAGAGGATGCTTGATACAGTCTGAGGATCTTGGTTTTCTTCAGCAGTGAAGGCACTAGCAACTATGTGGGGGCCTCTCCTACTCCCCGGATTTTTCAATTTTCCCTAATTTGTATACTGTCATAAAAAAAGGACTAACTTTTTCTGGTTCCTAGGCTTGGCCGAACTAGCTGCCCGGAAGTACAAACAGGCAGCGAAGTGCTTCTTGTTGGCATCGTTTGATCACTGTGATTTCCCTGAGGTGAGGACCAGGAGGGAGCTGTGTGCAGGTCTTGAAGGGGATGTAATTCTTCTAAGTATTGGGTTGTAAAAATTCAGATATTGTAGTTATTCTTACAGCATTCCTGTATAGTTTGGTGGTGCTATGAACTGTGGTGGTTCGTTGGGGGTTTTTTTGTTTGTTTGTTTGGTTTTTTTTGTTTTTAAAGTCTCTGGTTTTGGCTCCTCTAAATGTTCTGCTCTAGATCACGTAGGAGTTACCTGTGAGGTCTATAATTCCGTGTTGCTCAATCAACCAAAACCTCTTGAAATTGGTGTCTGCTTTCTTAGCAGTGTTACTGCTCTGGCTCTGTCACCCCGCACACTGGGTGAGAGCAAGCCGAGTGCTTCCACTGCATTTGATAAGGACTAATCTTGTCACTGCATGAAAGAAAGGCCTGGGGTAGAAGACTTAATGCCACCCTTACGCCATTTTGGTAGTCAGTGACAGCTCTCTGTCTCTGTCTCTCTCTCTCTGTAGCTGTTATCTCCCAGCAATGTGGCTGTGTATGGTGGGCTCTGTGCCCTTGCTACATTTGACCGTCAGGAACTGCAACGAAATGTTATCTCCAGTAGGTGAGTGACGCCTTGAGTGGTTTGTATGTACTGGACATCTTTTGGAATATGGGACTTTGGTTAAGAGTGGATTCTGGCAGGAGTGTTTCTCATACAGGAGAGAAAGAATCACTGAGCCTTAGTTTGGCTTTAGCATTAAGTGGTGTTTCACTGTCTAAAACACAGTGGTTAATTACAGCTAAAATTTTCTTAGTATAAGTTTCCCGCCCTGGTTACATCCAGTATCTGCATAGCCCAGTTGTCTGTCTCTATCAGTAGTTCATATTAGATATTAAATCGAGGGACACAGCCCTCTGTCAAAGGCAGCTGTTAGGATAATTTGCCTTCATGTTGCCCCTTGTTCTGATGTTAATCATTAAAACAATTTAGTAATTATTAGTACATCTTGGACTGTAATCTAACTATGACATATAGAAGGTTAAGAGGATTATGGTCTTTGGAAGAAAGTCGATATTTTTGTGTCGAAGATTGAATTGCAGTGTCACTGAATTCCTGTCAGCTAGATGTACAGAAGCAGTAATTAAAAATTGCTGTGGAAAAGGGGTTGTTGCCCTTTTTTTTGGGCTGATACATAGGGGGAGATCCTAAGGTTTAAAAATCTGTGGTGGAGAATTGGGAGTGTGCTGAGTAAGAGTGTACATCCCTAAGATTTACTACACTCACAATAGGTTGTTTCTCTGAGAAGCTGGCATGCTGTACTTAATGAAGGCTGTGCTTTGAAAGGGGACAAAAAGCTGGCCAGCACAGACTACAGTACAGGCACAGATAGGGTATTTGTTTGCTGGTGATGTATCCTGATTTTGACCTATTCACATTCATTATTTTGTTTTGTGTGGACAGGCACTTCTACTTCTTGGTTTGTCAAAAGTCTTTTGTCTTCCTTCATCCCAGCTCTGATGCTGTGCTCTATCTCTCTGTGTTCCAGGCTCCCAGCCCTGCTGAAAATGGGCTGTCTGGTCTGTTAGAGGGTAGATTCTTGGAATCTTTGAATGATAGTGAGAGTTTTTAACCTTGCGACTTGGAGTGATGGGGTTATGGGGTATTTAAGTGGTGGGTTCCAATGTCTGATCACTACCATCCTTATCTGTAGCTCCTTCAAATTGTTTTTGGAGCTGGAGCCACAGGTTCGTGACATCATCTTCAAGTTTTATGAATCTAAATATGCTTCGTGCCTGAAGATGCTGGATGAGATGAAGGTGAGTTGCAGGAGAGCAGAGTAGAGCAGACCCTAAAAGTTCCCTTTGCCTAGCCTTTTGTGAGAAGCAGTGATTGTCGAAAGTAGATACTAAATGTTCAGCTCTTCTGTCTGTCTTCTGTCTCGTGACGTAGTGCGTGGAAATTGGGAATAGTTTATTAGTAGAGAGAAATCACAAATTTTTTAAACATATTGCTAATTCTTTTATTCATTCTTGTTTTATCATATTGTCTTGCTGTAGTGTAATATTCTTAAGGTTTAAGTGTATACGCATAAATGTTTCAGAATACAGGAATAATACATTTTTCAAGATTGCTTCTCAGCTTCTGATGTGGTTTATTGTTTCGCACAGGACAACCTACTGCTAGATATGTACCTTGCACCTCATGTCAGGACACTTTATACCCAGATTCGAAATCGTGCCCTTATCCAGGTAATTGTTCCTGTCATTTCAGAGGTGGATGAACAGGGAGATAGGCCATCTCTTTGCAATTGCTTTTCCCCTAGTTTCTCAGAAGGCAGAGAGTGCCCTTGGCAACTGAATATTTTCTTCTTCTTAGTACTTCAGCCCCTATGTGTCAGCAGACATGCGCAAGATGGCCACTGCTTTTAACACCACAGTGGCTGCTCTGGAAGATGAACTCACTCAGCTGATCCTGGAGGGACTGATCAATGCCAGAATAGACTCGCACAGTAAGGTGAGTGCATTTCAGCCATGGATTATAGACTGAACAGGTTTACTAAGATTAGAAACTGTCCATTCCTGAGACACTTGGAAGGTGCATTCATCTTTTGGGCCTGGTGTGTTCAGTAGGGGTGAGCTGTGTGCGACCTCAGGCTCCATAATGCCTTAGCTGTTTTCCTGCTGTGGAACCCTGGCACAGCTCCTATATACAGTTCTCTGTATTGGTTACAGATTCTGTATGCTCGAGATGTAGATCAGCGCAGCACAACTTTTGAGAAGTCTTTACTAATGGGCAAAGAGTTTCAGCGCCGTGCCAAAGCAATGATCCTGCGAGCTGCAGTCCTGCGCAACCAGATACATGTCAAGGTATGGACGTGCTAAACAAGGATTTAAAGGCAGTGTTAAGTTTTTGTTTTTTGGGGTTTTTTTAACTAAAACTGTAAAAGCTGGCAAATGGAAGATTCTGGAAGGGAATGAAGCTATTGTGTTCCTGATTGGACAAATTCTTAAAATAGTAAATACTAAATATATAAGGAACAGGTGTTTCTAGCCAGTACCTGCTTGTAACCTGCTTGTACATTAACCTGCTTGTACAACTCAGAATCTCCTTTGGAGTTTATATGGTTGGGTTAATTCTGAATAATTCCTTTGGTCCAGTCCTTGATGGACATATCTTTTACCTTCTCGAAAAAGATTGTTTGAAGTAATTTTTTCAGCAGAGGAAATAAAAAATGCATTAATCGTTAGGAGTATTCCTTCTGGGTTGCAGTTTGAAAAGGATGCCTTAAAGGAGAATAGGCCATCTGCACAGAATGTGTTAATTTCTATAGTATATTAATCCCTGTGATTACTACATGCCAGACAGGATTCAATTTCTGGGGCCGACAGCACCTTGTACGTAGTAAATAAGAGTGGCTTAAAATTTCTGGTTTGACTTTTTTAGGAAAAGTTTTTGTGAACTGTAGAAGTTGTTAACAAAACCATCATTAATGAACCTGGGGGTATGCTCTCCCCCTGCTGCCATCCAGCTGTGCTTCACCTGTGCTTCATTTTGTCTCTCAGGAAGCAGGCTGCAGAATATTTACACATCACTAACTAGGATGTGTTTTGGTCTTGTTGCAGTCTCCTCCGAGGGAAGGTAGCCAAGGGGAGCTCACTCCAGCTAACAGCCAATCCAGAATGAGCACCAACATGTGAAAAACTTCGTGCACTACCAAAAGAAATGGTCCCTCAGGACTGTACCCAGTGTCTCACCCACTAACTGCTGAGCTTCACAAACTGTCCCTATCTCCCTCACTTCTTGCTTGGGTTGAGAGAGTCAGGGCTGGTGGTGGATAATCTGAATATTCCAATAATTTCAATTCTCCTTGAAAAGAAATTCTTTTTAAAAACAGCATCCCTGCAAATGGGTCATCATTTCAGTTTTGGTAGAAAACCTTCATTCTCCTTCCACCACTCCATAGAGAGCTGTCAGGTTATTCATACAGATGCTGAGTTGAGAGTTTTTCAGCTGCTATTAGTTTTCTTGTTTCCAAGCTGCAAAAATAGTTAGTTGAATGGACAGGCATGATATAAGATGAATTTTGCTGGCCTGAAAGTATTGCCTTGATTTTGAGCAATGCTGAGCTTTCTGTTTTCCGAATAAACTTAAAAGTGCATTGCTTGCAATTATGGAGCTAGAGTTCTGATGGGGGAGATTTCCTTTGAGAAACTCTTGGAGAATTTTCACCTGCACCAGAAAACATGGCATTGCTTCCATGCATTCAGTGACAGGTCTTTATTTTAGGGTTTTATATTTACCTGCAGCCAGGTTCTCTCTCTCTCTCGTCTCTGTTTTCAAAGAACTGTTTCTGGATGTGTTTCCCACTTGTGTGTGACCTGCCTTTGGGGTCCAGTGTTATCACAGCAGTAAATCTCTACTTCATGCAAATATTGCTGCTTGCCCAGTCTTACTGCCATAGTGTGTGATGGCTTCCCCACATGTGCAACAGTTGTTTTGGGTAAAATGGATAAATGCCATAAAACACCACTCAAGTCTTGTGGAAGCGCTAAAAAGAGTCAGTCTAGGTGCCCACTCTCCAGGTGCATTTATTCTGCTTTTCCTTTTATAAAGGGGTTAAAGGTGGCAGCCCAGGGTGTGTGGGTGTGTGGGTGTGGGTGTGTGTGGGTGTGTGTGTGTGTGTGTGTGTTCTTCCTGTGCTCATGAAAGGAGAAATGCACTGAGTTTTCTGAAGTCACTGCAGCCTTGTATTCATCTAATCCATAAGGCAAGCTGAGAATTTTGCTCCAGCCCTGACAGGTCTGGCAACTGACTTACAGATGTTACTGTTAATGTGTTCATGCTTTTTTTAAAAAAATAAGTTGTTATATCTAGTGCATTAAACAGCAGGATTTAAAAGCTTATGAGTATTTGGAGTTTTGTGTTAAAAGTTGGGGTTTAGGTATTTTGATCTCAAGCTATTGATTTTTTGCTAAGCTTCTGATGTTTCATAGGCCATTGTGTTTTGCTTTCTGATCTGGTTGGACATGTAGCTTGGACGAACTGTGAAGAAAATGCAGTTTGAAGGAACATTTGAACAGCAAATTTTCTGTAGCAACAGTGGTCTTTCCTGGATTTCCATGCTTTTTATGACATAGGTGCTGAAAATGGAAGCAGTAGTTTCTGTGAGGTCTTTGGTTACATTTGGCATGGAAAAATTCTCCCATTTTTGAGGGAAGAACTTGGTGTCAGGCATCACTGATGGCCAGTTCAGTGAGAAAGGCAAGTTGAGTCCTTGGGAAAATTGCTGTACATCCTTATAAGAAATGCAGGGAAAGTATTGTAATGCTTTCTATTCATGCTGAAGGAAAGCTTTTCAGTCTTAAAATGCTACTCAAACATTCTTGCTTTCTTCCCCAAATGGGCCAGTATTACTATTTATAAGGAAAAGATGTTACGCTGCTCTTTAGAAGATGGTTTTGCATCCCAGTGAAGTGTGCCATGCCAGGTGCTGTCTGTGCTTCCACTGTCGGGATTTTGACTGACATCTGTCCCTTGCTGGAGGATTTCTGCTGCAGGGCTCCTCAGTGGTCAGTGATGTTTTGAGCTGACTAGAGTCTCTGTTCTTCCAGACACCAGCAGCATCACACATCCCTCAGCAGCCACAAGGGGCCCACAAGGTGGCACCAGCAGTTTCCAGCTCTGGCTGTGGCCCGAGGCCATTCAGTAGCATAAGCACAGGTGATAAGTTTTCGTCTCCCCTGAAAAAATGCTTGTAGCCTCTTTGGGAGTGATCAAGTATTTCTCTTTTATTGCATTGGCATCGTAGATGCTTTGTGCAGAATTACTGGCAGAATTACTCCTTTAGCCTGTGAAAGAAGCTGCTGTTGCTTTAGGATCTTGTAGATGGGAGTCAGGGCTGTCCAGGCACATTTCTTCTAGACATTGTCCAACACCTGCCTCAGTCCTAACTGCCTGCCAGTCCCAAACCCCACAAAATACAACACAGTATGGATATAGTTCTAGGTAAATTGCATTCATAAGTAGTTTCCCCCAGTAAAAATTACTCTTACCTTAAATTCTATGTAATTTCCCAAGTAATAAATGGGAAAATAGTGACCCACATAGAATGAATTTGCGATGATTCCCTGTGACCATCAAGATCATTTAGTGGATGAGGTTTTGTGGGATGTGTAGCATGTTGGTATGTCTAAGATATGATCAGAGGAACTCATTTGTATGGATTTAATGAACTTGTGCAGCACCTTTTTGTTAAGGAAATTACAATGGTAGGTCATGACGGGTTCTTCATTCAGTGTAAATCCTGCTTTCTTTACATGACCTTGCTAGGAATAAAGGAAAAATAGTTGGAAAGAAGCTTGTTCTTTTGGCCAAGGCAGCTTTAATTAGCACAATGGCTCTTAGTGGTAATGTAGAAACTGCAGATATGTGTTAAAGTAGTTGGGAGTGATTGGTAATTACCTGCCCAGAACTTGTCCAGCACAGTGGTCTGTGCTGCCAAGTTTTGTAGGGGGAGGTTTTTAAGAGGTGATAATGGACCATGGCTGGTGCAGCATCGTCTGTGAGCTGCTACTGGCTGAAAGGCGTTGGTGGGGGAGGGAGAAAGTAACAGCTCGATCTTTGCCCCAGGCCATGTGGTTGTGATGTGTACATCTCTCCGGGGACTCTGCAGCAATGGTCTCAGCACTGTTCCATCCTCTGGATAGCTCCCAATACTGCCGCTGAGTAAGGTATTGCTTCTAATACGTGCAATGTAATGTAAACTTCCAGGAAAAAATAAATGAGGAAGCTTTAATAATAGCAACAATGCTTCTGATGAAGACCCATTGTGTATTGGTAGAAAGTGCTTGTCAAGCACTGGTTTATTCTTCTTTTTAAGTCTCAGCCAACTTAATTTGACTCTTTGAGATTCTTCTGCCGTCTTCTTCATTACTCTTTACATGAAGCAGATAGCAGTGAGGCAGCAGTGTGCTGCACAGGACAGTGCTCTTAGTATTTTTTATACCACCTGCTTGTGACAGATGAGGCTGAGACAAGTTAATGTTTCACTTCTCTAGTATTCCATCAGCTGTGAATTTGCAGTAGGGTGAAAAATACCAAACTGGTATGGAACTGACTTCTGCTTCCTCTGATGCTGTCAGGGAATAGGGAAAGGATTACTGTCTACTTTGCAAATGAGCTTTGTACTTAAACTAATGTTGTCTTGGCTTCTGTGTTCCTATGGATCTCTGAACTTCATTCAGCATTTCATAGGGTTGCTGTGTAGCTTTAGATTCTTTCATAGGATAACTTGATCAGGCTAAATTAATTAGAAAGGGAACAGAAACTGGCTAATAGGGCATGTCAAGCTCTAAGAGAAAATGTACAAGATTCAGTAATTAGAAGTTTGGTAAATTCATTATGCTATTAAGTTTCTTGACAGCAAAGAAATAATTCAAGCTTAGGCTTCAGTAGAGTTATTAAAGCTACAGACTGTAAGGCAGCTGCATTAGCAAGAGATGGTCTAATTCAAATAAGAACTCATGTGGCAGGACCTGAAAAATCTGGCTTCGGTGGTAGATCAGGCTGGGTATTCTTTTTGTCCCTGACCCCACAGGTACTACTGTTTCAGTTCTCTAAGCCTTCAACTCTAGCTTTGACTGCTGTACTCCCTGTGCCTGTAGTCGATATAACTGTGAACCCTCTGGACATAACGTTTGTACCCTGTAAATATGTGCTGAAATCTCGGCGTTTCAGTCTTTGTTTTGATGCACTTTTTGTCTTTAATATTTTAAAAAATATTTTTCTCATATCTCATTTCATAACCTATTTGTCAAATAAAGGCAATTGGCTTTCTTTTTTGTCAGGTGAAATACCCCAACTTTTTCTTGTACGCCTCTGAAAATAATTTAGATATGAGAATCCATTTCCCCTCAAACCTGAAGACTGAGCATCATTTTCAGCATCATTCTACACTCAGGGCACTGCCTTTTCCTCCCCCTACTCCATTAAAATTAAATTTTGTATATCTCCTTAAGGGCCTGTGAAATAGAAACAAAATAGGCCCTGACTTTGCCAAGGTGGGAGACTACAATTTTTTGATTAGAGATAAACAGGCTAATTAGTATATTGCCTAGCCTGAAAGCAATCCCTTATTCGTGCAGGTGCAGGTGTGCTCAATGTGAACAGTAACTGGCTTGGCTTTGCTCATGTTGTATTTGGGCCTCTGAGTTCACAATCACTGGTTAGTGAGCCGTGGATCATATGGACAGCTTTGCCTTAGTAACCTTAGTAAGGTTGGCATCCTCTAGCATGGCTGTTGAAATTTCAGGTTGAAACTTTTTTCCATTAGCGTGGTGATTTGTAGCTGGATGCACAGAGGTAGGTCGATGTTGCAGTGCCAAACTGAGCCATTTTCCAGCCCTGTGTCAGGAGTGTGGCAGCCTCCAGCCATGCCATGGACAGGAGTGAACAAGATAAGGTCTGTCTGCATTTCTCCATTGTGCTTGTTAAGAAATGCCTTGGGATGGAGGAAGGGACAAATATACCTTAAATACTAATTCTTTATAGAAAGGTGTCCAATTAATATTCTCAAGTGTAAGGCCCCTCTTGAATTTAGGAGCCTAAAGCCAGCTTGATTGTTCCTTCACACTGGTGATTCTCTGATGAGACTGTATTTGTGAGAGGGAGGCATGATCTAAAATCTCTCTGTGTGGGTAAGAAGATAAGCTAAATCTCTCATTCAGCTCCAGTTCTCTTGTGTTAGAAATGTTTTGCCTTTTTGGACTTTGTAAATTTTCTCTGGCACAGTGAGCAGGAGCATGACTGAGCTTTCTGATATTTCTGGGAAACTGTAAAGGGGAAGAGGTCAATTAAACAGTTTGAAATTCTAGGATAATGAATATTTAGCTTTTTTACTAGAAGAGGGGGGAACAGACTAATGAACTCAGAATACTTGACAGCTTTAGCATGTGTGCCTGTGCAAGGAAAGAAGCAGACTATTTCCACAGGAGGTGGGAGAGGTGTGGTTTCAAGTTCCCATCTTTAAAAAAGGCATGTGTAGACCTGCATCGGGTTTTGTCACACATCTCAGAATTTATCAGCTGGGAAGGACAAATGATCACATAATGAAGTATGACACCTTGAGCAGGGAAATGTTCATGGACTTGGTTCCAACTTCCCACATATTTTTAGACAATCCTCTCTGTTAAATAGAGATTTCATCTTCCCGCAACCTTTGGCTTGTGGAAGACAGTGAAGTTTCATCATGCTGTAAGAAACTAGTAATTGTTAATGCGGATAGAGCAAGATCTTAGTTTTACATTCACATTTTCCAAATACTGCTGCATTCCTTTCTGCATTGAAAATGTGGCCTACTAAAATGCTAACAGATACGACATATTTTCTTTTAGTGAGGAAGTCACTGACATTTTTCTGCGTGCCAGAAGGTTGTTCTAATACAATAAATTTAGTCCCCAGTATTAAAAACAGAACATGAAGGGTTAATGAGCATACAGGAGGCAGAGTGTAATGGCAGCTTACAGAAATTGCCCGCACCCAAAAATGCAGCATTTTCAGTCTTTAAACTACAGCATGAGACATTTAATTGCATCGCTTTTATTTCAAATGCAGGATAATTCCCTGAGTAAGCAATTTTTTACTTAAATAAAACTTTTTCCAGAACGTAATCACGTGGAACAAGTTCACGCAGCTGACAGGGAGCTGGAGATGACACATTCTTTGGCCCAGGGAAGTAGTGATCTGGCAGGAGCTCTTGGACTGTTCATTTCCAAAGCTTCACCCTGTACTGTCACCAGCCTCCTTCAGCACTGCTGTCTCCCCCACCTCTGCATCTCCTCTCTGACTGATCCCTGGGGTTTGAATTCCTCTTTGACTGTGCTGCCATGAAAGGGATTTTTCATACTTGGTCTTAAAAAGTAATCCATGACCTGAAAAAGCAAAAGGGGGAAAAAACCCCAAACCAACATCCTGAAATGATGTGGTAAACAGAATACCTCATTCCTTATAAAGAATGGCTCCTCAGAGACTGGAAACTGCATCCCGAGGCTTTGGAAGCAGGAGAAATAACATACAGAGAAGGAAGAGCAGTCTTTTAAAATGGTACTATAAACTTTTAGATAGCTATGTATGTAGATTTTAACACTCACCTACACCCCATAACCCAAAGATTAAACTAATGAATATACATGGGAGATGAGAATGTTTGCTTCATGCCTGGTAAGGCCAGGTACACTTACCTGGACAATCTGCTGTCTCCTTGAATGCTCTTTTCTTACAGCATCCTCGGCACATGTTAAACACACATTTATTACCCTGGGTTGGGACAGCAATAAAAAGAAGCTTGTGTCAGCGAAAATAAAATTATTATTGTTTACTCTAATAAGTAACAATATATTCAGATCCTCCAGGAAAAAACATGTACTCAACCTAATGGAGGTGACAGTGTGGATGTCATATTGGGGGCTATCAACTGTTTGCACATAACTGTTTGCACATAAAGAACAAAAAAATTCCAGCCAACCAAAAAAATCCACATTCACCTTGCACAACCCCCATAGCCTGCTGGGCAGCCCGAGTTACCCACCACAAGCAGGCACATGCCATAAGCCCTCTGCAACAAACATGAGCACATTTGGTGCTCGTGAGCTTGCTCTAGTTCTCTGCAGCATGAAACACAGTGCCTGACACGTGCCACCATCTGCAGCTATATGCCTAAAATATGTTACCACCAGAATTCCTTCCCTACTTGCATCTTAAAATACACATGTGTATTTATTAAAGTATAATGTGTGACCCTTAGGGGACAGGAGCAGCTGAGTCTTGGCTAACTGATGATGTGGCTATACGAGCCTGGGTCTCTGGGGTGATTTGCTCACACACATTTTAGAAAACGAGGGTGATGTTGAGCGTGGCTCCCTCCACCCCAGTTAGAAAATCCTGCATGTTTAAGGAGGCTTTAGTTGAGTTCCTTCTCCTTCTCCTCCATACCTCCACCCCCCCCACCC
>VZRR01007011.1:137020-280763 GCA_013398015.1 Oreocharis arfaki
CACCCCCCGCATTTCATGGCATAGCTCAAAAACACATAATCTAAGGAGGAAAAAATAAATTACAGGCCTAGTCAGAAAATTTCAAGGGCTGCCTGCAACATTACAGTGATGCAAGAGCAAAACAAAAATAATGCTAAGCCCTGTTGCAGACAATCCTGGTTTATGCACCGAGCAATGTCACCTGGATTAGCTATGAAACAGGATGGCTTTGAAAGCAGCCCAGCCCAGTGCTCAATGTTTTCCCTATAATGAACAAAGCAAAAAAATCCCATTTTCTTCAGCAGCTGCAGCTTCAAATTGAGCCTCAGCTGGCTTCCACTGCTGCACTGCGGTAACAGTGTTACAACAGGGAGCAACATCACATGCTTGTGTTGCAGGCTCCCCCACCCTCCGAGGGTGTAATGCTAATTTTTAAGTTAGAACACGAAATTACTTGCATCTTATGCCCTGCTTTACAGGTATATTAGCAGCAATAAATACACTCTGCTCACACAGCTCAGCAACACCACCCTGTCAAGGAAACAGCTATGTTCCCCAAGGGAAAAATAAACCAACGAAAGCAAAACGAACTCTTTGCAAATATCAAATATTTGAAATTTCAATACAGAACCTGTAAACCAGCTGCCTCATTTTGCATTGCTAATAGTGAAAGCCAATGTTAATCTGCTGCAAAGGCAGAATAGAGGATGAGGAGGTGCTTAAGCTTGTTTTGATAAAGGCAGAGATCCAAACACAACACAAGCCAGAGCTGCAGCTGCTGCCTGACACTTACAACAGGCTGTACTGGGATGACAGTTAAAGTATTTTTATTAGTACATTAAGAACCATACCAGTTATTCAAATTTTCACTTTGCAGAAAATCTCCACCCGCCACCAACCATAGTAAGAGGGGGTTTGTTTTTCATTTCACAGTAAAATACACGTCATACATGTGTGGAAGTTTGGAGATTCGTTTCCAAGTTATCTTGGGAAGTTCAATTAACTCACTCAACTGTCTTAACAATAAATACCCTCAGCAGCAGTACGACTGCTCTTTTTTTGGAGAGGAAAGCAAATTCTCTCAAAGAACCTAGATATGTTAGGGATTTTTGTGCAGCACCTTCAACCTCAGAGATTGGTTACAGTTAATGGCTAAAAAGCTTTTGCCCAAGTATGGACTTTCCTCCCCACACACACACTTATCAGCAGGACTTGGCACGGACCTACCTCAAGATTTTGAATAACAGAATAGAATCATAGAATAGTTTGGGTTGGAAGGAGCCTTTAGAGGTCATCTACTCCAACCCCCTGCAAAGACCAGGGACATTTTCAACTAGATCAGGTTGCTCAGAGCCCTGTCCAACCTGACCTTGAATGTTTCCAGGAATGGGGCATCTCCAACCTCTCTGGGTAACCTGGGCCACTACCTCGCCATAAAAAATTACTTCTAATCTAAGGCATATCTAGTCTGAATCTATTCTCTTTTACTTTAAACTCATCACCCCTTGTCCTACTGCAACAGGCCCTGCTAAAAAGTCCATCACTTTTTAAGTCTCCTTTAGGCACCGGAAGGGGCAGTGAGGCTCCTCTGAGCCTTCTCCAGGCTGAGTATCTCCCACTCTCTCAGCCTGTCCCCATGCCAGAGGGGCTCCATCCCCTGATCATCTTTGCAGCCTCTTCTGGGCCTGCCCTAACAGCTCCACGTGTCTCCTGCACCAAGGGTCCCAGAGCTGGATGCAGTACACCAGGTGGGGGTCTCATAAGAGCAGAGTAAAAGCACAAAATCCCCCCAACCCTTGACCTGCTGCCCATGCTGCTTTTGATGCAGCCTAGAACACAGGTGGTTTCTGGGTTGTGAGTGCACATTGCTGAATCATAACCAGCCTCTCATCTACCAGCACCCCAGAGTCCTTCTGGGCAGGGCTGCTCTCAGTCTGTTCATCCCCCAGCCTGGATTTGATACCCAGATTGCCCTGACCCAAGTGCAGAATCTTGCACTTGGCCTTGTTAAACCTCAGAGGTTCCCATAGACCACTGCTTGAGCTTGTCCAGGTCCCTCTGGATGGCCCTGTCCCTCAGGTGTGTCACCACTCCACTCAGCTTGGTGTCATCTTCAGATGTGCTGAGAGCACTCTTGATCCCACTGTCCACATCATTGATAGAGACATTGAACCATGCTGGTCCCAATACAGACCCCTGAGGGACACCACTTGTTACTTTTCTCCATCCAGACATTGCGTGATTGACCTCTACACGGTCATTTGATTTCCATTTAATGGAAATGCTTTTATGGCCACTTGTACTGACTTACCTTAGGGTTTCCACATTGATCACATTTTGCATATTTGGCTGAGAGAGAGAGAGAAAGCTGTTTTCAGCAATGGTATTTTTATGTGGAAGAAGTTAAAAAAAAAAAAAAATCAGGACCAGACAAAGCTTGGTGCTTTTCTAGCCAGAAAGTCTTTTTGAAATAAAAATACAGTACCTCAAATAACAAAGCTAAGTAAAGATACTTCGAATTTTTAGGTGCCTCTAAGCTGAATCCAAACATAGAAAATTTTAATCCTCAAGTCAAGCATAAAACAGGAGGACATCAGCTTGAAATTCATACAAAATTTCCATTTCAAATGCTAGTGACAGCTACAATTCAGTTTGTAAACCATTTTGATCATAAAAGGATGCTTAGAGAGAATCAGTGACCTACTACTTTGATCCTTGTTTCCTTTACTAGTGAACATTATTTGAATCACAATGCCTGCTATTGAAATTTCCCAACAATTCCCCCTCTTTTTCAAGAAGTTTCTACAAATACACAAGCAAGGAAAATTCTTAGTGGCAGTTTATGTCAAAGGTGGTATCAGCAACTCTCCATACATTTATGCCAATAAATGGAACTTACGTTTTAAAGATGGATCAAAGCTTTTATTTGGATTTCTTAACTTCTTTTTTTGTTTATTCTTTGACAGAAGCTCAGAATTTCCATCTTCCTCTTCTTCCAGAGCACGTTTCCCTCGCACACCCTTTTCAGTTCCACCGTCTCCATTCTCCCTGCATCTCTCCTTTGGCCTGAAACAGTGAATTTCATTGTAAGGTGGCTGGGGGGAAGAAGTAGCTGTTCCTTGACCATTATTTTGGTTTACAGAAATCTGGGTAAACCATAAGCCTTTCTGTCATGGCTACAAGGAAGTGTCATTGCCCTTAGAAGTGGGATAGAAAAACCTAACTTTTTTGATTAACACTGGCAGTTAATAACAGACACACTATCAGATATATCAGCTGGAAAGCCAATTAAATTTGGCCAGTGTAATGAGGCATCTGTTATTCCCAGGTTTTACTTAAGCATTTTTTTAAGTATTTACTTAAGTATTAATCTTGACACACTTGTTCTCTTCTGCAGCCCAATTTTCAGCAGGAGGGGAATAAGCTATCATAAAAACTTGTCCATACATTACAAGCATCCTTTAGAGAATACAATTTAGTTCTCATCTTTGCTACCATAGCAGTTACCAGCAACATTCATGTTGCACATAACAATAAAGCACTTTCAGGTAGCATATTTGCTGCACATCAGGTTCTTGTTCTGAGCTGCAGTGGGATTCCTGATTTTTACTTTCCAAGGAGAGAGAAATTTGAGGAGGATCCAAAGGAGAAGATGCAAACAATAAGCAGCATCCCCACAAACAAAGCAATAACTAGGAAAAAACCAAACTAGAATAAAAATAATCCAAAGTCTTAACTTTTTTAAAATGAATGTAAGCTCCTAGAACAGACTCAATGGCTGATATTGACGGTATGGGTGGGAAAGGCCTATGAGTACCTTTAAGTATCAAAATAGGTAACTCACCCCGGCCTGATGTATGGCTGACAGATCCAGTGGAAAAAAGGCAACCCTTCTTTTGGCTTTTCTCCTTCTTTCTGATTAGCTATTTCTTCCTGCAGCATAGAGTTACAGTCAGTTTTCCTAGAGTTGTCAGGAAATACACTAAATAACACTTCAAACTCCAAACTGAAATTTAAGCTAACAATTACTGACAGTTACATGTAGGCGAAAAAACCATCTACTAAGACAGATGAACTGAAGCACATTTGTAACTCCTAAATCAACTTTATCCCACGTAAAGGCTTAAGGGGATGCTACTGTAGTAAGCTACCAATACCAAGGTTAGTAAGCCACAAAGTCCCAGAGAAGTGACTAATGGATGTCAACTGCATGACATACTTGGTACATCCCCACCAAGTGCAGGCAGTGCTGTTCTGGGAGATTAGGGCCCATCTTGGTACCTGGCATCGCAGTTTCAGCTCCCTGTTGACATCTACAATGCCCTCTAGAGTCTTCACTTTTGCTAATTCTTCACGCAGCTGCTGGTGAACTTGAAGCCTGAGTAAAATCCCAAACATCAAGTTACATTTAGACTGAGAGCAACTAAAAATAACTTTATAAAAGCATTTTATACACTTTTCCTGATGCATTTGCCTTTGGTAGAAGCTTATTTTCTTCCTTGTAAGTCCAGAGAAAAGCACACACACCTCTCTTCTAGGTAAATACTTGGCAGACAACCAAGGTACTTTGACATAAGCTAACACGAATGTACATTGCATCAGCTGCTTCTCAGTAACTGCCCACAGCCATGCTCTTACTCCACAATAAATGCAACAGTGCTTTGCCTCACAATGAACAAGGAGATAGTTAACTTGTGTTTGCCATGAAGTGTGTGTGTGCATCTGGGCAATTACCACACAGCCACTGGTGTGCTGTGAGCTCACGCCCTGGCTGATCTTGTGGCAACTTGTTCATTCCCCACGTGCTGTTTCCCAGATACGAAGTGAAGGGTAAAGGCCTCAGCCCACACCCTCTCCAGCCAGGTCCAGTAAAGAAAACCTTGCAGCATACTCATTCTGGCCAAACGAATCCTTGTCCAGAAAACCCAGACACTTGCTAAGCAGGATGAGCCCTGAAAACAATAAGAGTTCTATGCAGATACTCACGTGTGATGCCAGAGCTTGAAGAGATGAGCCCTAACATAAGACAATGGACAAGGGTACTTCCGCACTATCTCCAGATACTCCTCAGCCATCTCCCACACCAAGGGGTTCCGGCCCTCGAACAAAGCTGGGTTATGAAGATTACCTTCTAGGGAACAAAAAGAAATACTCAAACTTTCATTTCAGGATTGAAACAAAGGCCAAAATCTCTGCTCTGGAGTTTGGTCATCTCTTTTGTGATTCTACAGCCACAGACACATCACCCACATACTCACAAGAGGAACACAGGGTCCATGAAACTCTAGCCTGACCTCGGGATACTGTATTTCACAATACAATTCCTAATTGCACCAAACAGCTCATACCTAATTAAAGTACAATTTCTAGAAAGGCATCTAACCTTGACACAAAGACCGTAAACCAATTAATAAATAGAGAAGTCACTGCTTTTGTTGGCCAGTGGTTAAATACTGAAATGACAGGTGTCTTGCCTTATGTCTATTGATATTTGTCTGGCCTAAGTTCACAGATACAGCTTCTCACTGTACTTTTCTCTACTGGCTTCACAAGCCTTCTGTTAACCAGTATTTTCTAAAACCAAGATTCTACAACCCCTCTTTAACTGTGTGAGTGATTAGCTCTTTCTGATGCCTATACTAGCTCTTCCTCTAGGAAGTTATGTCAATTCTTTCTTGTCCCAACCCAACATGAACCACCTGCAGGAATATTAATCTGCAGATGCACTTAGTTCATTCAAAAACTGTTCCATTGGTTAATAGATGTCATGAAAATACGCCAGGACAACAGGGGCCCCATATGCCTTTGTCAGGTAATTAGATTTGAGCTGTCCAGTCAACGGTACTGCAAGTCCGACATAACAATTCTTACAAATTTTAAGTGATTCCTGGTACGAGATGGTCAGTATAAGAGGAGGGAGAATGTCCACTCAGCTGTCAAGCAAAGCTGTTCACCAAGTCAATCTGATATAAGTTTTTAATAAATGTATATGGGGCTGCTAAGAGAAAAAGTAGTAATTCATATTCTCATCTGTTATGAGTAAAAGTTCATTTTCTTTACCTGCACTCATGACACCATGTACTCCTGTCTTACGGATACATTCTTCCACATCGCTGAGACACTGGATGTTTCCATTGGCAAATACAGGAATGTTTACAGCTTTTCTATACCAGTGAATAAAACAGATGCATAAAATTGAGAATTACAGTCGACCCAGAAATTCTCCTCCTGTCAAATTTGTTTGCTCTTCAGTGCCACTGTACACTCTGCTTAAAATCCAGAGTGTTAGCAGGAATCCACTAAGACTGGTACTACTCACTAACCTTACAGCTTGAATGTGCTCCCAAGATGCCACGCCAGCAAGTGGTCCTTTCTGTTCCTTAGTACGGCCATGCACAGTCAGCAGCTGGAACATAAAATTACATTTACTTTCCACGTGTACGAACCACTGGAATAAATCCACTGACAAAAATTTCCTTTCACCCCCTACACTTCATGGATGCCACTGAGTTCCTGCTGCTGTTTCAACAGTGCACAGAGTTTAGCAACACAGAAAGATACTGTCAGCTCACCTACTGTGGCATGGTCTTAGGCTCCTTTCATCTTGCTACTCCATGGCATGACAAGATTGTATCATGGGAGAACCTACAGACTTCCTTTTGCACTGGATTCCATTTGTGATTCGCTTTGGAATTTGTGATATACTGATCTAGCTTTCTCCTCAGCAGAAGGTCCAAATACTGTCAGTACTGTTTCTAACTACAGACCATCTCTTTCAATTTAACTGGAGTTAAATCCTAGAAGGCTGCCTATTTCTTCTAGTGATAGCTTTTGATACCCTTTTTTTTCTACAGTACTCTGGATTCCATGCATTCACACTGCCTCCCGCAGCACTATGTGAAGATTGCAGTGCTCAACCACAGTGGAGGACGCTGCACAGTGCAGTGATTACAAGAGACTCTGAAATCAGCATGTCTTCTATACCACACTACTGACCTGTGGCCTAGGACTGCAAACACACAGAATCTGTCTGCATCCTGTTTGCTCTGTCTGCAAAATAATGCAGCCTATTCATCTCCACAGTATACCAAGAACTGGTCATCAGATACTTTTAACAAAGATATGTGACCAATGCAAGAGTAGAGGGAGCAGCTGCCTTCTTACCTGGCAGCCAGCTTTCTCCAGCATCTGTGCATACTTCACTGTCTTGTCAATGTCTGGGAAAACGCGGATTTTGCATGTGATGGGAACAGAGAGCTTCTCGTTAGCCAGTAAAACTGAGAAAGATTGAAAAGACAGGTAAGTGGGCTGCACAATGCTATGAAAAGTGTCTGCTCTCCTCGAGATCTGATACTGGGTGTGGTATGGAAAACGCCTGAGAATTTAACGCTATGCAGTTCTCACAGCTTAAAAAATCAGCAGTGTGCTCTGCAATCCTTACTGCACAGTTTAATCACATAACAGTAACACAAACATGAAGCACAAAATCTGCATCCTAACAAGGTGGCATAAAACAGTCACCCATTTAATAGCCCTAGCATTTCCCCTGCATCAAGCCTTCACTTTCAAAGACCACCCCCTCACACCCTAATTACTGATACAAGTTTATTATCATCACAGGCTATTGTACGCCTCCAACATTAACACTTGCTTGTCTACCTTTCCTACAAAAAGTGCTTCACTTCTTTGCAAATTATCACCCAAATAATCATGCTAAGCAGCGTCTTATCCATGGCACACACAGGCTTATCAAGTGAGGTAGGCTGTGGATACAATCAAGTAGTAAATGTAGGTTATAGAGTCAGGGTGAAATTTAGAACGACATGTTAAACTCCCAGTCTTACACAGTACATGGAATCACAGAAATACTAAAAAGAGAGCTAACAAAGAGAGCTAACAGGAAAATACTGAATAATGGCGTGACTGAAATCCTCTTCTCTTCCAGAGCTTGGATGTAAAATGTAGGAAGTCACCTGCTGTCTTCTAACCCAAATCCTACCAGCTCTAATGATAGGTACTTCCTATCACCCTTTCAGAGGGGCAAGCAAGGTGTATATAGGTGCAAGCAGAAAAGAGTGCTCCACCATTTTAAAGGCAGCTGGGGAAAGAAGTAGGAAGGAGACGCCTAAGACAACTCTTACTAGACAGCCTGGGTTCTCACCCAACTTGATGACCTGGGTTCTCTTCATACCTCGAAGCTATTCTGATTTGCACATTTCTCAACAGCCTCATTACATGCTGGGCAAGGAAGCACTGTCTATCTTCCAGGTTCTCAGCAGTGTCTTTGTGCCAAACATGACTCAAAATTCCCCAGACTACCAGGAATGCAAACAGATATAAGACTCTCTATCTTCATGGTTCCAGCACTTGCTTTGAAGTGGGGTGAAGGCACATTCTCAGTTCTACAAAATGACCAAAACCTTGTTTTTTATATCAGTTACAAATGTATTTCTTAAAAAAATATGATACTGTTCACAACAGCTATGGATAGCCTGAAAACAACCTATACAAATTAGGAGAAGAAAGGCATAATTTGCTATGCTGTCAACAGAAAGAGTACATGGAGTTGATCAGAAAGGGGCAACTTGGGCTTCAAGCAGAAACACGGCTCTTGGCACCTGAGAACTTCAAAGTGAAAAAGTAAGGCACTGGGACTTCTACTGTTTCTAGAGTTGGAGAGCCACTAAGCTATCATATGAGACTGGAACTTAATTGACTCACTTTCACCTGAAGTCTGTTTCAGGTACAAAAGTCTTTTAGCAGATCTAGTGTGAGTTTGCAGTGGGATACCACCAAGTATCTTGAGGGTGCCACTAGAATACAGTAAGAAATTAAAAAAAAAAAAAAAAAAAAAAAAAAAAAAGAAGAATGCAACCACCCCTTCAAAGCCTAAACACAACTCTGCCCAAAGAAACATGATGCACCTCCTTTCCCCCCAAATCCCTAACCTCCTCTCAATAATTAGTTTATCCTATTCCCTCTCTAAATACTTACTCATTCTCTGAAGAAGATCCCACTCCTCTTGCAGAAATGCTCCATAGTGACCTATGATAAAAGAGCATATGACAAACTTGTGCAGAAGAGTAAGATCCTGAAGAACAGTTTTCATAAACACTCACAAACAAAGATCCAGACACTCATATGCCTCACTGGCAGAAACAGAGTTGCTCTGTCCTACCCCAACTGGAAGAGTCAGATCATTCTGTTCTCCCTGCCACCCTAGATTTACAGGATAAACAAGAAATCCCCACACCCTACTTTTACTGGTATTTCCTAAGGCTGATATGTTGACACTGGCAGCTCAAAGTCCAACTTCTAAGGGTTTATACCAGATGTCTAATAAATCCCATTAGGATAAACGATGATCAGACTGAAAGATCTATTTGCACCACTGATCATTTCCTAATAGTCTTTGAAAGATATTTTAAAAAAAGAATGGGCAGTTACTGAACAAATCTTTTCTCAATACCTTAACTAATACAAAATTTTCAAATACTGGTTCTGGTTTTCAAACGTGGTATCTAAGGAATTCAGCAGGTGTCATCCTCTTCTACACTACTGTGAAAAAATTCTGTGCAAGTATCAGGGAAATGGGAGATCCTAAGTGTCTGAATGATGTAATTTTAAGTGCAGTTTTTCAAAAACAGGCTGTTTGAGCAACCGAAATCAGAAAGAAAATCAAGCTCTTACTAAAAATACTGTTTCTGAAGGATATTCTAGACACAGGAGCTGTCATTTAAGAGAAATTGGAATTAACTGTATCTAATTTTTGCTTTAGGTACTACAAAGCATTACCTGCTACCCTATTGGGTGTAACTAAGTCTGACTTCAGAAGTACTGCAGCCCCTCCCCAAGGCTTGATTTGGCCTTCTTGATGTTTTCTGCCAACACTCACATTTGAAACACCATTTGCCATTTCTCTGCTTATCCAGGGTTCATATTTGCACGTACCTCTCTTTGCAATCATCTGGGGGCAACCCAAATTTAGGTCTATGGCATCACAGTAATCCTGAGCCAACAGTGCTGCTTGGACAAACACTTCAGGATCATTGGCACAGAACTGTGAAAACCAAAGAGAAGTGGAATAATCAGGCAATAGCTTTCTTCAAGTCCTGACAACACATTACGATGTAGTTATGAAGCAACTACCTGCTACAGAAAACAGCCAAATATGCGCAGTTAACAATACCTAACACTATTTCTCAAAATGATCAAAGGAAGCCATGTGATGTAATCCTTTTGGATTTCAGTAAAGCATTTGATACTGTTTCTCATAGGATCGTTCTGGACGAAATGTCCAGGCCACAGCTGGATAAACACATTGTATGATGGGTGAACTGGCTCATGAGTCAAGGGTTACAGTGACCGGGATGACATTAGGCTGGCAACCGGTCATGACTAGGGTTCCGCAGGGCTCCATCTTAGGCCCAGAGCTCTTTAATAGCTTCCTAAATGACTTGTAACCTTGCTGAGGATACTAAATTGGGAGGAGCTGTCAACTCCCTAGAAGGCACAGAGGCCCAGCAGAGAGACCTTGATAATCAGAGGGCCAGGCAATCACAAACCAAATGAAGTTTAATAAAGAGAAGCAGCATATTCTGAACCTGGGACAGGGTGACTCTGTATGTACGGACAGACGGGGGAACAAGAGGCTGGAGAACAGCACTGCAGAAAGGGACCTGGGGGTCCTGGCTGATAGCAAGTTGAACATGAGTCAGCAGTGCCCTGGCAGCCAGGAGCACCAGCTGTGTCCTGGGGGGCATCAGGTCCAGCATCATCAGCGGGGCCGGGAAAGGGATTGTCCCGCTCTGCTCTGCACTGGGGCTGCATCACCTCAAGTCCTGGAGACAGTTTGGGACACCACAATATATGAAAGATCCAAAGCTATTAGAGTGTCCAAAGGAGCCTACAAAGATGGTGAAGGGTCTGGAGGGGCCATCCCAGGAGTGGCTGAGGTCACTTGGCTTGTTCAGCCTAGAGAAGAGGAGATGGAGGGGAGACTCCATAGAAGTCTGTAACTTCCTCACTAGGGGCAGCAGAGGGACAGCTCCGATCTCTACTCTCTGCGACCAGTGACAGGACCTGAGGGAACGTCTGGGGCTGTGAGAGGGGAGGTTCTGGCCGGATATCAGGAAAAGGTTCTGCCCCAGAGGGTGGTCAGGCAGTGAAAAAGGCTCTCCAGGGCAGTGGTCACGGCCCTAAACCTGCCAAAGCTCAAGAAGCGTTTGGACAATGCTTGTGGAATTCTGGTGGCTGTTCTGCGCTGGAGCTGAACTTTGTGAATACCTTATAACTGAGGATATTCTATGATTCTATGAAAAAAAACCAAACCCAAACTAAATCTGTGACACTTACCAGCTAAAGATGCTCAACCTTTAAACGATAAAATGAGAAAGATGAGCATTCAAGAGGCAAAGAAATATCAGATGAATATTTTACATGTGATACCAAAGAATAACTGGAAACAACTCTTAAAATCCTCTGCAGAACAAACATCTATAGAATTTTAATACAGAAAGGTGGTGCTTAAGAAAACAGTTACCCATAATGTCTCTGGGTCTGGAGACAGCTCAATATTTGTAGATACCAATAAGCACAACTGCCTCTAAAATGAATTCCCATTAGCATGGAATGTGAAACAGACACATGGGCTATAGCCAAAGGCTCAGTCTTAACGGAATGTAATTAAAAAATATTACATTTAAAGCACAGTGTAAAAAAGCAAATTAATAAAATAGGTTAATTTGAAGCTTCTTTGTTGAAGAGGACAGACAGACTCTTCTCATCTATGCTTTTAAACAGATTTTTCTAAAACTCATTTTTTAACAAAAACCAATGCCATTACATCTTTACATATACTTGAAACAAAATTTAAGCTCTAACACTTCTGAGCAGAAGGTATTACTTAAACCCTACAGCCCTGCATAAATTATGACTGACACCAACAAAAATAAAAAAAAAATCATTTGCTTTCTCTGAGATGACTGAAACTATGGAAAGCCTCCAACCATGCCATATAATGAGAATGTTAGCACAGTAAACAAAGTCTTCAGAGCAGGCTGAGCTCAGACGTACCTCTGCCTAATCTAATTCTGAGACTCTCTGACCAAATCTGTAAGGACTGCTGCACAAGATCAATCCAAAGATTAGTTAGTTCTGTACTTTATGTCCAATAGTAGCCAGTGGGAAGAACGGTAACACAGCAAGCTCATGGCAACTGATCCTCTTCAGGTAGCGTCACCCAGAACACACAGCTTACTGAGCTGAAGATCTGTGACATAGCTTTCTAAGATTACTTGAATTTCTGCCACTTGTATTTTTCTGTGTCAAAAGAAACTACCTCCCACAGAAGAAGAATGTACAAGATGCTGAGATTAGCTCAGTTGGTTAGAGCATGGTGCTCATAACACTAAGGTTGTGAGTTCTATCCCTGTATAGGCAATTCACTTAAGAGTTGGACTTGATGTACCTTGTGGGTCCCTTCCAACTCAGAATATTCTGTGATTCTGTGAAAACTGTACTGAAACAGTTCAAAGGTCAACACCAAGATGTCCAGTGAACAGCAGAAGCTTAAGGACTTTGGAAGCAGAAGGTGAGTTTGTTGCACCCAAAGACCCTCAAGTGTTTCCTTCATTTGCTTTCTAAACTCATGTAATCCTTCAGAATCCAGTATATCCCACAGTAATGAATTCTGCCATTTATAACTATGTTTACTTGTTTCCCATTCATCATCTTCAAGCCAGTAATACTTCCACAGGCTTCTCTCATCTCTCCCCTCAGTCAAGGGAGACACTTCTTTTCCAGGGTAGAGTCTTCATCCATTTAATTGATCCATATGTGGAAATCACTAATTCCTTTGCTCACGACAACTATCTTTCCCTGCATTATTCTCCAGCTCCATAAGCCACTTTCCCTCTTTGGGATAGAGTGAAGTACCCAAACATCACAAAGTAGTCCAGAAGCAGAAGCAACACATGCTTTAAAGCCTGTCCCATCTTCCTTACATCCTTTCTCTATAGCTAAACACTGAGCTCAGGGTTTCAGGGAACTACTCAAAAAGCTGTGATCCTCCTTGAGCGGTACCAGATCCGGGACACACCCTGACTCTACAAGACCAACTGTAATCTGTCTCTAAAGATGAAGTGCAGGGGACTGAAACCCTGTGAGAAGTCCAGTGCTCCAGGCCCCTGTGGTTATGACAGCAAATCCTATGCTAAGCATGGGATAAACAGAAAAACACACATCTTCGTGAGCTAAGTACTGTCAGCGGTATTTAGATGACCAAAATGAAATTTCGGTCATCCTATATAACCACGGTAAAATGTAGACGAGGCTGGCTACCTTCAACTCACGCATATTTGGAAAACGCCTGGATTTGTTACTACGAGGGGGGTGGATGGCGCGGGTGCGTTTGGCAATGCTGACTTGCGTCCTCAGCGTTACCCAAGAACGGCACCGCACGGTGAGCCCAGAGAAGCTCCTCCCGGCAGCCGCCGCCGCTCCTGGTGCTGGGGCTGACCGGGTGAGCCGGGGCGGGGGCCGCGCTCACCTGCACGATGAGCGGGCGGTCCTCGGGACAGGCCTCGCCGTAGAGGTTCTCGCGGCGGTAGTTGGCGTCCCTGAGGAAGACCTGGGCGTGCAGCATCGGTGTGTAGCAGAGCTGGGCGCCGTGGCGGCGGCTCAGCAGCCTCCAGGCCAGCTCGCTCTGGTCCACCATGGGCGCCACCACGTAGTGGGCGCTCCGCAGCGTCTCCCTCCAGAAGGCTTCCCCGCGCAGTTTCGGCATCTCCCGCCTGCTCGCCCGTGCAGCGTTGCGGCAGCTGACGCCCCGCGCCGCCGCCCCGGGGCTCGCGGCCTGAAGCCTGCAGGCTGCCGCAACCGCTGGGCCCGCGCCGGGCACCAGCGCAGCCGGACGGTGCCACCGCCATCTCGCTCCGGCCGGCTCAGCGGTGCAGCCGCCCGCCGTCCCCTCCAGAAACGTCGGCGCTGNGGCTGGTCTCGCCCCAGGTGCCGTGGCCGCGCAGGGAGCCCCGGCACTCGGCCGGTGCGGCCCTCGCGCAGCGCGGTCCGGGCGGCAGCAACTGCCGTCCTTTGTCCCCGAGCCCAGGGCGTGAGGCCCGACGGGGGCGTCTTTGAGCCAGCCCTTCGGCCTCTGCCGCAGCGGATGCCGAGAGGAAGCGCCGTGACTGAGCATTGCAGGACCTCGGACTAAGTGAGAGGCCTGTCCTGTCCTGTCCTTGGTGTCGGATGGTCGGGGCAGAGAGGTGAAAATGGTCCACCTGACTGAACCAAATATAACAGTATCAATGACAAAATCGTTAATTCTGCATCATTTTATAAAGCTACTGGCCATCACCAGGATGAGCACAGTGGAAGATTTCTGCTGCTCTTGGCCAATACCTTCCAGAATATCAAAAATTATGCATCTCTACTCCAGTCAAAACAGCAATGTAACTTGAGTTACAGGGCTTCTTTTCTTCAAAAAGAGAAAAACTCACACAAAATCATGGAACAAAGCACCAGAGCCTAAGCAGGGCTACGTGTATACTCCAACTGCTCAGTAAGCCTGTTTGAGTCTGTCCCTTGACAAGCCTTCACAGTTCAACTTCACTGTCAAAGCATTATTTTCCCCTCTCTTCACCTTTCTAGCACTCATGGCTGTGATGAACTTGCTGCAATAAATAATTACTTTTCAAGCTTCTAATTATTTTTTACCGTCTTTCATTACCTCTCAGCAGCCTAAAGAATAAGGTTGCTACTTTAAGCACAGCCACTCCCCACCCCGCTATCAGCACTCCCCTTTCCTCTGCTGGAGGTGCTCCAGGGGTATTTTTTTTCTTTCTTTTGACCCCGATTTGCAGGTGTGATGTCTGGTAACTTAAATAAGTGCAGAAGAAACAAACACCTGCTTCCTATTCTACCTTAAATCTTTTGGGTTTTACTTGATCTCTACCTCTCAGCACCAGTGAACTTCACTTTCTGGTAGTGCTTCTGCTTTCTGGTAGTGCTATTTAAAGTAACCAATTCTATTAAACTGTGGCCCTTCTTGCATTTTTTAAACTAGTTTCTTCAGCAAGAGAGGTGTATTTCTTTGCCTTCAGGAAGGTGGTAGACTATAAAAGGAAGATAATAGCTTTAATACTGATGACAACATATGCTATGTACCATACATTCTTGAACTCTTCCTAGTGCAGATTTATGGTATATGGTCCATTTCAAAATGGCAATGAGCATCTGTGAGCCTTAACAGTTCCCCCATCAGAGAACTGTTCTTCAGCCTTGAGATTAAGGTCAGCATGGATTTAGCCTGTGAGAAGCTAGCTGAGAAGGATGGAATGTATCAGCTGACAATATCCACTTCAGTTTCACAGAGAAGGGTAGGTGTGAGGGACTTCACTTCTGCCCTTGTCTTCTCAAAATAAGAAACTGCAATATTGGATTTTCCCTTTGGTATTATTCTACCTCTGTCTAATGTGATGGGCTACTGAGAAACCACAAGCAATACCAGCACTAATAAGGTTTTTATTTTTGGCACACTGTGTTCAGCAGTCAGTAATGTAAGGGGTTACATGGCAGCAGCTCATAATTAGATAATTATGGGGGGGAAAAAAGCCCTAAACGAAATGACCTTCTGCTTTTCAAATAACAACCACAAGAAAATTGACAGCATATAAGCTGTATGTAATTCTTAAGCAACTTCTATGACTAAAACAGTATCTTCAAGCTCTGCTTAGATGAAACCATATATATTTGTTTATACAGGGAACTCATCAAACTCCTGCTTCAACAGATGGGATAGCCTTAGTTCTTGCTCCCTCCACACAGCCCATTCAGATAAATTACACACTTTAGCACAGAACTATTGTACCTGTTTAAGTTTAATCACTCTTTTCTTTTTTCTTCCAATTTTAAATATAACCAACACAAGTAGGATTCTTCCACCTTTTTTTTTTTCAGGGTCACTACAACTGTCAGTAGTTAAACCAAACCAACTAGTCCCCCTTTGTTTTATGTAGTGCCCTATGCCAGTAGGTGCAGGGACAGTGTGCAGTAGATGTAATGAAGTCCCATGGTACGCGCACTGTTCACACAGCCACTCCAGTATCAGTATCCAGTATCCTTCACACATCACACACTTTCCTCCTTCTGTTACTGTCTAACACTTACATATCATACCAAAAACTTCAGAGCATTTATACCCATTGCCTATCTAAGCCTCAGAGAGACCCTGAGGTAGACACCAGTCCCATTTTACAGATGGGAAAACTGAGGCAGGAGTATTAATGGCTTGTCCAATACCGCAAATAAAAGCCCATCTAAGAGTTTCCACTTCAATATTGTGGTTGTAAATTGGTTGTATCTAAGGTACCAAAATCATGGCAACAAGAAGCCATGCTTCAGAATACTAAGCCTTCATTATTATTATTATTATTACTATTATTATTATTTCCACAGACTATAAATCAGATATGTCAGCAGCAATTTTTGCTTTATACCAAGAAGTGAGAGATTCCAGGTGAAACATGCGATTAAGAAAGGGTGGTGGAAAATAACTCAAAAGCCAACTAGTGATGAATTGTTTAATACTAGGAAAGCCAAAACGACATTCTTCAGACCAAAAAGTATTAATTTAAAGAAAAAAAAAAAAAATGAACACAACACTTCAAAATTGTTTAAGCTCACATTATGTTGTTTTATTTCAGATTTCACAAAAGAAATACTTTATAAAACTAAAACCAGTTAACCCAGCCACTATCAACAGAGGGTGGTATAAGCAAAAGACACTAGGTCAGAACCTGCAGTGAAGAGCCATCTGTTCCTGTCACTGGAATGCTCCTGTATCCTGTCAGCTACTAGGATACTTCACTGGGGGATGAAGATGGAGAGAACCGGGGTTTTACAGCAGTTCCGAGAAGCACAATAGCTCCTCCTAGTTGGTGCTTTGTTGCTACCCAGGTCTCCTCTGTATCATAAGTGTAGCAAGGATTTACTGATTTCGGAAAGGACAGATCCAGCATAGCAAAGGCAAGAAATTTTTCAATTGAATTTTATGCAAATTTCCTTTAAAAACGTACTGTATTTTAAAATCAGACCATCAAACTGATTACTTAGCTAACTTACGTGGGATTTCCAGTCTCTTTACTGAAAGGAAAATGAATACACAAGGCTTAAGCAAGCCCTGTGCTAAATAAAATATATAGGGGCTTTGGGTAGATACTTGTATGTTTGCCTGAGCTTTGATTATGGGAGAGCAGGGGTGGGAGGATTTTTTCAGTTATTGTTAAGGAATTCTATTCCCTGCCCTCCCCATTCCAAATTTTTCATTGGGTGGCGAGACTGGAGGTGAGAGGGAGTAAGGTAAAGCAATAATCTTAATGCTTTACTAAGGTTCTGATACAGCAGGCCACAGAACCTTGCACAAATATAAACAAAGTACCTGCCTAGGGACAGCTTTGCCTGTTTTTATCATGCCCAAGTTAAGGCTGTTCAATACAGCAGCATCTGTCAAATCATCCACCCTATCCCCCTAGGCCCCTCTCTCCTCTGAAGAGTACATGATGGCAAGAATCCTTCCTTCTATCTATTCCTTTCTGAAAAGGGCAGGGCAGTGGGAGAAAAAAACAAAACCAAGAAACCAGATTATTTCAGAGATGCGTTTTGGTTTAACAAATGAGCAACTTTCCCTTGTAGAATAAATCTTCCCCTCCAAAAAGGGATGTTTCTTTTCTCCTATAACCCACGATAAATTAAAACCAAGTAAGAAGTCTCTGGTTTGACACAATAAATACTTAGAATATAGCAAATTAAAAACTATAGTTACAAAACCCTCAATGGAATTCTCTTTCTGACCTAAACTGCAGACAGATTCTTCACAGACAAAAAGTATCTCCAAAATCAGCTGCAGCTCCTCTCCTCTCCCTGTTCACTAGGCTTGGTCAACAAGTGCTATCACATACCCTTTGGAATACTGTTAAGACAAAAACAATATAAAGCACAAGAAATCTACTCCTAAACTTGTTTTTTATACTGCCAAGGGTGTAGGAAGCAACCATCTGTGGGGAACCCTCATTGCAGTGCACAGTGACAGTGTCACAGCACTACAGTTAACACGGACAGGGAGACTAGGGGGAAAAACAGCCATAGGAAAGGAAGGAGATAGAACCCATAGAAGTCAGGAAAGGAAAAGGTAAGCAAGAAAGAGACAGAAAAAGACCAGTTGAGTCCAGCTGGACTTCCCAGTTCTGGCAGCAGAGCAGATGAGATGTTGAACAACAGGAAGAGTTCCTTGGGGTCTATCATAACTAGGAATGTTGTTGGCATTTTCTTCGTCATTGACAACAAGTAAGGAGAAGTTAACCCTCCCTGACACTGACACGTGGCTCTGCCAGTGAGCTGTGGATGATCCCAATAATTGATTCAACGCCATCTCCCTCCAGCAAGGTGCGGTGATCCCCTTCAATAACATGGACAGATACTTTTCCATCACATACCTGCATAAGTACAAAAAAGAAAAACTTTGTATTCACAATTTACAACCAGCTAGTCACCTAGCCACTTTGGGTTTGTCAGTCTTCTAAGTTACTCATAATTTAGACCACTGTCTCTATCAAACTCAGTTAAAAACGTCACCAGTTTTACTCTGACACATTTTCACAGATCAGCTGTGGGGCACTGTTTGGAACCAGTGTTTTACAGCATAACAGTGTAATAGCCTGACAGGTGATCCACTCAAACATAAGCTAGGAGGAAGTTAACCAACCTAGTACCAAAAGAATAATTTACCTAAAATATCAAAGAATGAGTGATAAAAGTAGCTATTTCCAAGCCCTTAAGTAAACCAAATGAACACTCCCCCNCCAGAAATCTTCCTTTAAGGTCATGATGTAACTTTAATAACACATAAGTTAGCCTGGAATCAGTAATGACTAAATTAGATATCTGAAGGGACAGGAGATGCCAGAAGCAGGAGGGACATTCTGAAAATCACTTCCTTTTTCCCTGGTATTTGCACCAACTTAACCCTTGTATGTGATCAGAGGCTAAAGAACAGTGACCTTACCTGGACTACAGGCCAAACCCTGACTTTTTTTAGCTCACAAGAAACCCACTTCTAACTACTAGCTTCTAAGTGAAAAAAGGACAACTGAGAAAAAACTGCCTTTATTGTCAGAAGACTGACACTCGCTCTTCAGAAGGGTGCCCTCATTCAGTGAACTAACTTTAGGGTCTACAGTGAAAAGAGACTGAAAGTTGCTCTCTTTTAACATTGTTATTATCCAAAGTCATTCTAGAAAGCTGCAAGAATCAGCTATAGAAAACACTTATCCTATATAAAGGCAAGACTTCCGGCCCTTACTACCCACAGAAAATGCCTGGAACCAATCAACTCATTTGCTTTTGGAGACTTCTAATTCTTATTAGAGCACAACAGCTGCAGAATGATAATTTCTTTCAGGTTGGCTTTGTCCTTTTTTCCTCAGTAAGGATGATTTCCCATGCTTTTCTTTGGCTTCCCCAAATATCAGGAAAAACTCAACAGTCACCAGGGGGCCTGAAACTGACCTCTGAGAGTTTATAGTCTCTACCTAGACCTTCCTCGTATTCATTGTGAGACTTCGCCCGCATCAGTGTCACGTTCCCATGATACTTGGAGTCTGGTATATACTTGTCAGCAGCCTTCAGTTTATGGTAAAATGAAGCAGCAGCAAAGCTGAGTGCTTCACGATTGATGTTTTTATGAATCCCAGTTATTAGGTCTACAGCAGCATTCACACGAGCCTCCAGATCTTTCAGGGGCAGAAGAACCTCCAGCAGCTGGAAATAGAAACATTTTTTTTCCACATCAGTCTCAACAGCTGAGAATCCATCTCCATTAAACAAAAAGCCACAACCCTCTTGTGCAATACAAAGACATATAGGTCTTGAAAATAAGAAACAGTACCTTATTGTATTCAGTGCCTGTAAATTGCTGAACAAAGGCACACAATGCTTCAGTCTCCAGTGCAGCCTCATTTCCTTGGGTCAGTTTGGCTCTATAGCTCTGGAAAGGAGAAGAATACAACGTGAACACGAGAGGGATGTGCTTGACATTAAAAGTCAGATAAAAACAATTACAGAACCAAAAGTATGAACTGGGAAAAAAAGGAAGGGGGGAAATCCCTTGAGGACAGATTAGAAAGCAAATCCACAGGTGGCAATTGCCAAGAGCCTAGTATTCTCTAAAGTACAATGAAAACAAAAGGGAAGCCTTAAAAGCAAGGTTTCCTCACACCACTGCAAGAAGATCTTGACTTGCAGGCACCAGGATCTTCCAGAAGACATACTAATATTATGATTTATCATAGCAAGAGCAACATTTGTGCCTGAGCTCTTGCCATTTAATGAAGACCACCTCTCATGTGCTTCAACCCTTCAGCCATCTCTAAGCATCCACTGTCTACAGCTGTCTTCTAAAATCTCTGTGAAGAGAAGCCTGTCAGCTTTTCAGATTGCTCATATCTAGAACAGTAAGCTCCGAGAAAAATGAGCCCTGATGAGAGGATGGTCCCCAGAAAGAAGATTCTCTTTGTGTCCCTTACCTGGGTATAGGCTGCCACAAAGGAATGAGACCCATCAAAAAGGAATAAACTGTTCAATGCATGGGAAGCATTTTGTTGTGCTTGCAGTTGGGAGCACATTTCAAAGGCTACACAGGCACCAAAAGAGTATCCAGCAATGCGGTAAGGTCCTTCAGACTGTATCTGCTTCATGCAATCAATGTAATAGGCTGCCAGGCTTTGGATGCTGTCCAAGGGAGCAGCTAGAATATAGAAGTGAGTTAGAAACTGACAGGTAAAAAGACACTGGCAGAGACAAGTATGTTTTCATATACTCAGAAACAACCCTGATGGAAGCATCCAGGTTACTTTGAAGGTAAATTACTAAATTATAGCTTACAACTTGCACTTAAGACAAGTAATGGCAATATTCCTGCTTTCCAAGGACAGGTTGAAGAGAATGCTTTGACTTTTGCATACATTAACTCTTCAATCAAATCTATTATTCCTCTTGATACCTGGGGATGTTTGACATGACTCTACGCAGACTAATAGGCCTGATACTTGCTCCTCCAAGTTTAATAGTCTAGAAACAAAGCCCTCCCTATCAGCAACTACAGTTCAGAATGTTGTGTTTGCAAATTCAAGATGCTGAAGAACTGAGATACCTTTTGTGCATTGGAGCCCATAGCAGGGTATGTGAAGTCTGGAAGCCAGAGTGTAGAAAACTGCAATGGATCCTTCAATGGGGTGAACAAGGAAAAGAGGGCGCTCCATGCTCTGAACATCATTGAGACGAGTGATAGTTGGCCCTTCTGGGTTCACCAGTAAGTTGTTCAAATCTAGTTTTGGAGGTTCGCCTGGGCCTGTCTTCATCAGTGGGGATGACTTCAGCTCTTTGAAGGAAAGCACACCAGACAAACCCAATAAGCTTCAGGGTCAGTCTTGGTCATGTAGCCATAGTCCTAGCGGAAAACCTCAGGGCTGCTCTAGATTAGCCCGTTGCCTCACTACATCATCAGGTCACAGACACAGGGATCTTCCAACTGTCAGTTGCTCTGCAGCAACTGCACATGCTTTTAGCTTCCTGTAAGCATGACATTACATTGTTTATTCCCCAGACAAGTAAAAGGTCTCAAATTGCATCCCACACATTGCTGCATAAGAGTACTCATGCGCGCAGCTACTAGCCAAGCAAGAAAGCAGCTTTCACACTCGCTCGTACACCCTGCCCCCAGAAACAATGGGCCTGTCCCAGTGGTCAATACACTTCTGTGACATGTCCGTCACTTAAGAGCTATTCAATTATAACTTTACTTCATGATCTGATAGAGGTTTATGTCACTGGAGATGAAAGCAATGGATTGGGAATTTAATTATTTGGACTCAGGTGACTGGTAGCAACCCTAATCCAGACACTCTACCCTCTGCTGTCCTGGACTTGGAAGAAAGTTCACGCAGTTTGTTGATCGTAAGGAGTCGAATTTCTCTCATGGTCATAACGATGTCATAGTCTCTCTCCAGTGTCTGGCGCACCTCCACACCCATCAAGGAATCCAAGCCCAAGTCAGCCAAGGAACTCTCAGCATTCAGACTACTCACATCACGGACCCCTGCAAACAAAACAGCATACTAGCAAATTTCTTTTTAGCTTTAGGCCTCTCTAGCAGCCTTCTCCAGTTCCTTCCTTCTCCTAAAATCTCAATAAACTGCAGCTACAGAGCTGCAGTTTACCTTCCAAGATCGTCTAATACTTTCATAAGTCACCTCTTCTACAACCCCCACCTTGTCATATGGGATCTAGTATTTAGAGTACATATTAAATGTGCACAGATTTATGACAGGGGATACATCAGTCTCAACTAAATAGCTGTGAATATTTTCACATCAGCTCTAGACCAAATATAGAACAGTCATCTGCTAGACGGATTTCACACACTGGAGGCTCTAACTGAAACTGCAGTCCTCGACCTAATGCAACTAATCCTCAGCTACAATGAGATGAAAGTTATCAGTGTCGGTGATGGTTGATTGCAACACTTGATGTCTATCACACTAGAGGAGGAGGTGATACATTTAGGCTTCATTGACTTTTCCCCTTTAAGTTTCCACACTGTTCAATCTCTCACCCTTTCCTTACCCATAAAAGGCCTCTCATAATAACACCTGCATCTACAGTTCTTTGTCCCCTCCTCCACCTTGTGCTGCCCCATATTGCCACCCTTCCCACTAGTAAGCTTCATTACTAGCTCCTCCCTTTGTTGCTTTCATACTTTCTTCTTCCAAACTAACTCTATAGCTGGTGTGATTTCCCAGACTTTCCTATGACTTCTAAAAGCTGCATCTGCTCTGAGAGGTCAGATTTGCTCTCAGTGAGCTGCAAACAACTCCTTAAGTAACACTCAGGAGACCATCTTTCATTTATCAGTACCTTTTTTTGGTAGGAAACAGAGGATCAATAGACAGTTCTGTCTGCAAAAGAGACAGCTGAAGTGGGACATAGTAGATAGAGTTGACAGCGATTATTCACTACCGCACAAAAATAAGAGACACAATGGTAAAAGAAAGCAGGTTCAAGACAGACAGAAGGACATGATACTTCTAATGCATAGTTAAGCTATGGTTATTAGATGTTCACATGGGATCATGGGATGACAGACAGAGCTGGTAAGTGAATACACTACCAGTTAGACACTAAGTAGAGAAAAACTACTTTTTGCAGCATGGGGACATACCAAGGTGAATGTTTGAGAGCTGGAATAGCACTCAGAAAGTTAGTTATGTATTTGCTCTATCTTGTGCTGCCCCAGAATTTTGCTCTTGGGGGCTGTTCCTGTTGATTCTCCATTTGGAGAAAGGTACCAGTTCCCTCTAAATAAAACCCAAGACACTGGAGTATATATGCGTATCTATGTAAACACAGTAACAGAGAAAAACCCATAGAAGAAACAAAGTCATTATTTGAGACAAGGAGCAGTGTAAAGGAAAAAAAAAAAAAGAAAAATCAAACAGTCTCACAACAATAACATACCCACACCACAGGAGATTGGGAAGAGAAGCTGAACACAGCACCTACAGCAGCTCTACTGTTTTCCAAAAGGATTGAGAGAGTAGACAGTGCCCAGTAGTGCTTGAGTGACAGCACTTACCCAGGATGTGAGCAACAGCTTCTACAAGATCCCGCTGACTACCTCCTTCAGCTTTCACTGAGACCTTCTCTGCTAGGACAAAACTGGACATGACAGGATGAGGTTGATTCAGGAAGACATCAAGCACCTCCAGGCACGAGCTGATTTGTTGGGGAATCGTTCCCCCCACCACAATGTCTTTGTTTCCCATTGTCTTCAGCAAGATACCCACATCACCAATGGCTCCCCACTGGATTGCCAGGCCTGGAGGAGAAATTAGAAGAACACACTAAGCAGCTAGCTAAAGTACATGGCAGCAACAAGAGTGAGTTAATAAAAAAGAGACTTAATATAGCTTAGCAGCTATGCTAAGGCCTGCATTTCCTTTGTACTGTTAAATGGTCAGTATTCATTCACACATGAATGACTCAGGGTAATATCGAGGAGCAGAAAACAGCCTTTGACATACTTTATCGCTCCAGATAAATCCAGATATGAGCTGGTCCTCACCTGGATGTTTGGTGAAATAGTTTATACTGCGCAGTGGGTAAAGTCATCTTACCTGGGAGCCCATCATTATGTCGCTGCTCACAGATACGCTCCATGGTAGAATTGGCAAAGCCATAATTACTCTGCCCAGCATTTCCTCTTCCACAGCTTACAGAGGAGAACACAACAAAATAGTCCAGGTCTGGACACTTCTTACGAGTCACCCTTGGAGCAGAGCAGGAGAGAGAAACCTCATCAGAAAAACCTGCTAATTGTATTACCATCAAAGGCTAGTGCAAGACTAAAATGACTAAGTTTGATCAGTTCTGTGACCCTAAAAGCAGTTCTTATTTGTCCCTTCTATAGACACTTACCAATCCAAATGCAGGGTGCCTGAATACTTGGGCTTGTTGACCTCCCAGAATAATTCTGGGGTCTGATTTTCAATCATGCCATCTCTAAGGACCTATGAGGGGTGGGGAGAGGGATCAAAAGAGAAAGCATAGTTTCAGTATCGCCAGTTTCTCTGTTTAAATATGCCACATGGCTTGAGATATGAGAGGGTATCACCACACAACGTATTTTTGTAACTTCGCAGTACAGACATATCCCAAATATCCCAAAATATGACAACATGGCTTTTGCCAAGTCTGCCTTTTTCAGTATTTTTTCAGTATTGACACTGCAGATATTCTGGCAAGTTCTATATGGGATTTTTCTTGTCCACAGGGGTCTAGGGCAACATTTGTCTTCCCAAGAATTGAACTCACTGGCCAAATACCGTTGCTTCTCAGGTCAAGGGAACAGACCCATAAGCCTTTAGTGTCCTTTGAAACACAGAGAACTTAACTAAAATTGTATGAAGCCTGACTGCCTTCAGTAAAAAAGTCATTTGAATGGATGTCGCCACTCACAAGTCCTGAGCATTTTTGTCACTTACCACAGCCAAATTAAAGATGCCTCCAACTGGTCCAAGCTGCAAAGCTTCTTCTATCAATAACTGTGTTCCTTCTAGCGTTCCAATATCACTGGTAGATACCAACACTTCGATTCCCAGTCCCTTCCACTCTTTAACACGTTTAGCCTGGTAGCCTAGGAAAAATAAAGGTGGACAGTGCCTGGGATGAAGCATCCCAACCATAAGGCTTTGGTTAACCTGCTCCTTTATGCTTTTCTGACTAGATAGGGACTGAATAACTAAATAATTCCTGATTCAGCTACAAGACAAAAATTGGACAAAATCTGAACAGTAACTAGAAATCATTTGAATTTCAGAAATATTCTAAATAGATAAAGTGGAGAACAGCATTGGGAGACCCTAAGGGTTGGGGCGGTGGTGGGGAGAAGGAAGGAAAAATACAACTGTGCAGAGAAAAGAACAAAAATTTAGGTACTGAGATTGGAAAGATTGGCTAGATTAGAGCAAAACAACAGATTATAGTAGCGCTGCCAAAACTTGAGAAGAAGTATTTGATCTGTGTGTTTGTACACACAAGTGGTGTGATTGTGAACTTGCCGAAAGAAAGAAGAAACCTGTAGAAACAGAGGGAAGCTGTGTTATGACTGAATTTGTATGAAGAAATACTGAAGACTATCACTGGTAAGAAATCTCAATGCTGCCACTGTAATCAAACTAACACCTTAAATCTGAGTAAAAACGTTTACAGATGTTATCAGATAGTAAGGTCCATCTTTACAGATGAGCTATCTAAGGAGCAAGAGTGAGCATCCACATATGTAACCTGAGGGACAAAGTATCTTTAACGAGGAGTTTTTAGGCCCTTTCTTGTGGCACGTGATCCAACATGCTACAGCCAGTAGACAAGCCCGTGAGGTAGCCAGACTTTGCAGAGGGCATTAAGGTAAAAGTAAGGCTACAGAAAAAATCCTGTATAAGAGAGAAAATGGGTTGATAAAATTAGGAGGCATGAAAGGGGGAAAGCAGTAGTTAGAAAAAAAGGGCAAGCTAAAAGATAGTTCGTCCTTTACAAAATAGGAGACAACAGCTTGTTTGAAGTGAGATAATAGAGGAAAGGAAAGAAAAGAGATCAAGACACTATTAGTCACCAATAGGACATTTAAAAATGAAGAGAAACTACAAACTGAAGTCTCTTGAAAGGCAGTCATGTTCCCTGTTCCCTTACAATTTTTGCTTACCAGTTCGTATGCCAGAACGAGACGTCAGTATAATTTTCTGTGCTCCTCTCTCAACTAGCCACTGTGCCAACTCGAGCCCAAATCCTCCCAGGCCCCCTGTGATGATGTAAGACTTGGTGGGTGGACAGGAGGTTCGGGAGATTGCAGAGATTTTAACTGGTTCAGACTTTCTTAAAGGATACTCCTTTTCCTCTTCTTGGACCTTCCCCCCACAAAAAAACCCCCAACCAACCAAAAAAAACCCACAAACAAAAACCACACACACACACAAAAAAAGAAAAAAGAAAGAAAAAAAAAAAAGTAGTTGTTGGCAGATACATAATACATCTCTGCATCTCTTATCTTTCCATGCTATGCTCCTTCAGCCAATGGGAATGAACCTTGTAGAATCAGTGCCAGACTTGGCAGTTAAAACTGTGACAGCGTCAGCAGTAAAAACTGACCCTGTGCAGCCCTACTCATAGAACTTCAACTCAAAATGGATCAAAACATCCAATAGTCACCAGAGGATGGCCAGATGCATCAGAGAATCAAAATTATTATCTCATTACCTTGATCATAACTTTGCCAATGTGTTTTCCTTGTGCCATGAATCTGAAGGCAGCTTCTACCTCTTCTTTGTCGAAGACTGTACTCCTCAGGGGCTTTACTACACCATCTTTTATGCCTTTCTTCAACAACTCTGATACTAGTTCCCACTCTTGGTTTCCATCATCGAATATTGAATCTAGTAGGATCCCATGAAATGCCACATTCTTGAGGAAGAGAGACATTCCTAGAAAAAGCAACTTGGTTATGACCTGATGCTGCTGACATGTCAAAATGGAGCCTATCCTCTGCTTCAGAAACATTTCTGGGTAGTTCACAGGAGTAAAGCAATCAGATGCTCAAATTCTGCATTTTCCAAACTCATTCTTGTATATACTCTCTAGATGCTATATTCATTATGTTGTTCTCTTACAAACAGACCAGTTTCACAGAAACTCCACTCTCAAAAATTTTGTGTTGAAAGGACAAGCTGTATCATGCTCAGACTGATATTAAAAAGGACATTTTTTTTGTCTAGTGACAGCTGAGTTAGTCACAAGGGAGCTAGAATCCTACATATATCATGTCTGTCTCCACAGGAGACTCTTCCTCATAGCAAGGTTTTCCAACAGGATAGGATCTTTTGATATTTAATTAGAATAAGGAAGCAGACTGTTGACGCTATATGCAGTCATTCTACAACAGGAGAACACAGTCGTAATTTTTCACTAATGCATCACCTTGTAACATTCAAAAATTTTTTCCCATCCAAGAGAAATCAGGTTAACCTTGCCCAGTGCCTTCGAAATTGGTAGATGCTGTTGACTGCCTTGAGGGACAAGAGGCCTTGCAGATGGGTCTGGATAGACTGGAACACTGAGCAATCACCAATGATATAAAATTTAACAAATGCCAATTGTGCACCTGAGACCAAGCAACACCAGACACAAGTATAAATTTTGGGGAGGCTGGAGAGCTGCCATACAGAAAGAGACCAGAGGGTGCTGGGCAGAAGCTAGAACCTAATGAGAGGCATTTCCCGATGCCCCATCTTACCAAGATTACTGTTGTTAGACAGATCAAATTTGCCTATTTCCAAGAAGCGCCCATGTCGAGCAAGACAACGCAAACTGGCTTGAAGCTTCTCTTCTGCCAAGGAATTTAACACGAGGTTGACACCTGCAATGAAAGGAGAAGCAACTACTTAACTCTGCTGAGAGGCTAACCCTGTCTCCAAGTGACTCATATTGTCTTTAGAATGTACAACCACGTAATGTGGCACAGCTGACAAAAAAAGGAAAAATATTTTTGAACTTCACCTTTTCCATTGGTTACTCGAAGTATATGTTGCTCAAAGGTAGTATCTCTGGAGCTGGAAAAGCTATTAGCATCTAGCTGTGGGAATCTTGCTTGGAGATACTCACGTTTCTCAGTGGAACCTGGAAATAGAAGACAGGTTGAAAGATGTCACTAATTTAATTTTTATGATGAAACAGCCCATTTTCTGCTGCACATCTTTCCCCCAAGGACTGTAAGTAAGTCTGAGAAGCCATCTCCAAGCTTTCAGTCTCTCAAGATGTCAGACCTTAGGACAAAGGCTATCTGGTTGCTCCTGCACATTTATGAGATAGAGCAAGGATGAGAAACAGATCAGAGCCTTTCAATGGACAGGCATTGGATTCATATTACTAAATTTAAAATTAGGAAGCCATGATCTTCTTCCATACTTTTGATTATATAGTATACAGAGGTAGATAAATTCGACTGTGCTGTGGAATCTTCAAGCACAGAGTCAGTAGCTGTATTTACCATGCATCCTGTTCTCAGCCTGGAAACTAGATCAAAGTTACAGCAGATCATAGTGGGGGGAATAAGCATATACCTAAATAAGTATGTATTTTTATATATATATGTGTGTGCACACACATGCTTCCTCTATTTATTATCTATAATCTATTTCTCCCCATGACTTTGGGCCCTCAGTACTCACCTACAGTAGCAAAGACACGGCAGCCCATGCTCAGGGCAATGGCAATGGCTGCTTGGCCCACACCTCCTGAGCCAGAGTGAATAAGGATACTCTCACCCTTCTTCATACCACCTCGAACCACCAAAGCATAATAAGCAGTGGCATAAACCACAGGCACTGAAGCTGCTTCTTCTAGAGTCCTAGGAGCAAAGTGGAAGAGGTATCTTTAGCCTTGGAAAAAACTGCTAGATTCTCCTGATGAAATCTGCCTTTCTGCAATGGAAAGGTTAAGGTGCTGAGATAGATCAGGAAGTGTAAGTAGCTGTCAATCATACAGCAGACTACCACAGCTGCCAAGCACAGCCAAGTTTCATCATTCTGCAAAAATATTTCAGTAACTCACCGGTTACCAACCAGTGTTGGTAACCAACACTGAAATCCTAGTGTATACTGAAACACACGAAGCTAAGAGCCTTTTTTATAAAAAAAGATACGAACCTTGTGCAAGCCATTGTACAAAAACTAGTGCTGAACTCCTGCAGTGAATCTAACCCCAAATCCTACAGTTGCTTGAGACGCTATAGCCCTGTTAACATTTCCCAGAGGGAAATCTACCCATTGTGCAGCACTCAGGTTTGATCAGGGCTGTCATCAGCCTCAGGCAGGAAGGCAAATCTTAATCAGAAAACAGAAGCTGACCTACCAGTTTTCAGGCACCTCCCATAGAAATTTCTTGTCACAGTCTACCACTGTGGCCAGCCCCTTTGCTGGCAGCAATCCCATCACTCTTCTTCCAGCCAGGTCCCGTCCTGAGAACTCCATGCCCAGCATGCATTGCTGCAAAGCCCAGTTACCTGAAAGAACATTAACACCTTTTACAAAAAAAAATCTCTTCTAAAATTCCTTTACTACAGCAGCAGTCCCTGAAAGTCTAAACCCCAGAGACAGGAAGAGTGCTGAGATTTGTCTATTCTGTACACAGTTCATAAGCTGCCACAGTTAATGTCTCACTCTAAGAATGGCGGAAAAGGACTTGGTCTCATTAAATCTTAAGTATTTATCCTTGATGATATTGCTTTAGTTTCCAGTTTTCATCTGAGAAATTTCAGGAAAACATCTTGTTTCAGAGGCAATTCTGTCCCTCTGAAAAAGAGTGATACATAAACTAGGAAAGGATGATCACTACAAAAATATACAGTGAAATATGAATTTTTGCTAAGTCAAATTTTAGGCAGACACTTATGTCAGTCATAGAATCATAAAATGATTTGTGTTGGAAGGGACCTTAAAGATAATCTACTTCCAACCTTCTGCCATGGGCAGGGGCACCTTCCATTATGCCAGGTGGTTCAGTCATGAAGGGGAACGCAGCCCTACTGAAATCACCCATAAGAATCTCCCAATGAACTAAATTTTTACAGGTTCCACTCCCTCTCTTTTAAATATATTTTTAAAACAATTTCATAGACATTACATTAATTCTTAACTCACTATAAAGCGAGATAATACCATCCCCATTTTGTAAACAGGCAATTACTTCATTGTGCATTTTTCTTCCCTGATAACCAAACATGTCCAAAAGCATGGCAGCATGAAACTTCAACATTCTCGCCTTGGTATTCACCATGTCCATCTCTGGAACCTCCATCAACTTGTTCTACCTCACACTTGGTATCTATGCAATGCAGCAAGCAACATTTCTCAGAGAACGGTTTGCTAGTTGTGCCATATGAAAAGAAAGGAACTGTAACTGGAAGTAGAACTTGAAAGCTTCCGGTGTACAGCCCTGCAGCAGGGCTGTAACTCCTTCTCAAAAGGATGCTTTCTGGCATACTGGCATACACTCCAGCCAGTGCATAACTAACATTGAAGAGATTAATTCTAGGACAACAATACATAAATGCATTTCCTTCTAGTGTAACTAACTCACCAGGAATAGCATCTGGAGAAAGCTTCCCCGTGGCCAGCATAATGTCCCGGAAGTTGAGAGATGCATAATAGACTTTGCAGAGTAAAACATCGGGATTAGTTGTGTGGAAGTGTTGAAGTGGGGAGACAATCCAATGAAGAGATGAGAGATCTCCACGAGTCAGCACATTTACATAGGCATATTCTGTGAGCTCCTGAGGTTGTGCTGCAGAAGAAGGAACAATAAGGACTTCCACACATTAACAAAGGTACACGCCTTCCAAAATTAGTAAATTCCTTGTGTAATTTCTACCTCCTCCTCCATTTGCTATCCAGAAAGCCCCTTCCTGCTTTGTAATACTACTGATGCCCTAAATAGCCTATCCCTCCTCCTGGCACCACAATGTGCTACTGTTCACTTCGAGCTGGAGCAGAAGAATTCAAAATTGTTCATTACAAAATAATAATAAAAGGTAATGGTAGGAAAAATAGCTACTTATTTTCTATTCAAAGTTCATTCAGATTCAAGGCCTTGCAAGTGATCCTCAGATCTCAAAGGATGTATGTACCTTGCTGCAATGGGAGATGCCTGAAGGAGCCCCACTTCCCATCACGATATACATTCATCACCAGGTCGTTCTGAACAATCTTCTGCATCTCCAGGGAAGAAAGACTCGTGGGTGGGACAGCAGATGAAGGGTTCAAGTTGGAAATGAACACACACCTGAAGACAAGAGTTGTCATTTTGTTTGTTTTGCTCTAGGCCTGAGAAGAAGCTAACACAAGTATCTCACCTCCCAAATGTGACTCAAGGGCATGCTTACGTACCTGATTCGGTGGCCTTCTGCTTCAAGGCGAAGGCAGTTCACCATTCCCAAAATTCCCGAGTTCGCACAACTGGTGACAGTCAACCACACAGGCTGCTCTGATGGGTCAGCCAAGACCTCCTACAGGACAAACCCCAAACTGTTTTACTAGGAACTACGAAGAAAATATCATATCCTTGGCAGAGATTAATAAGTTCTATTTTATTAAAAGTAACTGAACACACACACACATTCTTCTTTTAACACTACTAAATATCTCATTTAGAAAGTATAATGATTTGGCAATTCAGACACCTAGGAGACAGGAATTCTCACCTTTAAGGATTCAACCCACTTATAGTTCATGTCATCTATTGGCAGAAAAATGGGTGTTTTGACAGGGGCTTGCCGACGACACAGGAAAATAACTGAGCCAAAGAATGACTTCTTCATGGCAACAAGATTCAGTGAAGCTTTGCTGAATAAGTCCTCCCACTGTGCCTGTCAAATCAGGTAAAGCAACAAGTTAACAGCAAAGTCAAAAGTCAGTTTTTCCTGCTTTTTCTTGAAAACTTGCTCTGTATTGTCTCAGTACAAATACATGTTGGATTAACATAACAGTGTTTTATCCACATCTAGACTACTCCTTCCCTTAAGGACCTTCCAAAAGTGGGAGTACAAGTATCTCAAAGTCCTGGTTAGGGAATCAGTCTTAGCACACTAGCAGGTGTGCAAAAACCAGAGCAGTGACCATGCCATCAAATCCCATAGGGTATCTGAACGTGTCTACCCTATGTCACATAAGCCCTGTCTGCATGGAGATGGGGAGAAGCAAGGGAAGAAGCACCCATATATCAAAGTTACACTGAAACGGCATTTCACAAAAATAAAAGAATGAAAACGCATGTATGGCATATCCAGAAACACTACCCGAATGAAATAAAGATGACTGCAGGCTCTCAGAAAAGCATCCATTTGCTTTTCATATGCCAGGCACAGACCAGCAGAAGGTTTTTACAGTGTGATCCGTTATATCAAGGGCCAGTGACAGTGTCTGTATCTGGAAAACTTTGAGAGCTATATATCAAGTCCTGCCCACTCTTGCCTGGCTTGTATAATTTTCTTCAGAGAAGGCGCATTCAACTGAGATGTATCTTCTCCCAGGGATTTTCTAATACCAGGCTACTGATACTAATGACAGATTTATGTTTCTTGTTACCAGTGCCAGTAGCATCTCTGTGTCTTCCTTTATCCCCCTGTTTACTGGGAAAGATGCAGAGCAAAGAACTTAATCTTTCTTCTCAAATCCCCTTGAAAAATGTCTGCAGGAAGTGAAGGGCTAGAGTCCATGTAATTGCAAAATTCAAAATCCAACTACCCCACTCCAGAATTATAAACAAAACCCAAGCTCTGAGAAATGCTACTCTCTTCTTATTCTAAAAGAAGAAAGCTGAGAGGCTGCATCCCCTCAAATCAGGAAAAATAGGTAAGTTCTGTAGAGGCGCAGTTTTCCATTACTGCTTGGTCTAATAGCTGCCAAGAGAAGATGACGTCCCAGTTTCCATCCTTACCCTTGCCATTCACTCTCCTCCTCTTGTGCCAGCTTTGGCATTAGTTTATCTGCATGATATACCGGTTTGAAGATACAGACATTCTTCTCTCCCTTCTGCAACTTCTCAGGGCTTATTTTACTGTATCTCATTATGAGATCAGATAATGTAGGGAGGAGGAAAGGAAGAAAAGAGGAAAGGAAAAATGCAAGAGAAAAGCCTTCCTTCTGGGAGCACTTTTATGTTAGAAGAAATTAACTAGCTTGTAAAATCTCACTCCCAAGCAGTAGTATCAAAAGTAAGAGAGATATTCTGATACCAAAGCATTTCAGGATCCTACAGCGATAAAGCTGTACCCCACCCAACAATGCAGCACGTGATTTTAACTATAAAGGAATTGTCCTGGCCAGTGTTTTCATACAGATTAGACAGATATACAAAAGACAATTAATTATTTTCAGTGCTTTAAGAAAAGCTTTCCTGACTGAACCTACAGTTCACTCTCTCAACCTAATATGTAGTAATTTGCAAGTCCTCTCTTCTGAAGATGTGTTTATTAGATATTTCTGCACAAAGCCTCAATGGAAAGGCATACAAGCGACGCCTACTCAACATTCCCCATCAGAGCACCTGCAAGCAGCAGACTCAGACTGTCCATGGTGAAAGTATCTGTCCTTCCACGAGGCTTACCTGATTCAGGAAGCTGTATTTCTGCTGCAGATCTGGGCTTGTAAGGAAACCAACAATTTCTCCAAGAGTTTCTCCCCTAAGAAGAGTGTGGAGCAGAACAAACCCTCCTTCTTTCACAGCAGCTGCCAAATTAGAGAGTATTTCAGTGGTATTCACTAAAACACTTGTTGAACAATTGTATACCACCAGGTCAGCATTGTTCAGATTTCCAGAGGGAAGGCTAGATGGATCCCACTGGCTAGGGACAACACCAGCATCTTGTAGCTCTGTTTCAATAGCTGAAAGGTTTTCCAGGACACGGTCAGTGGCAATATAGTCCACCTGCAACAGGGGCTGAGTATTCAGAATACTTTTCACACGAGAGAACAGTTGTCCACTTCCTGCATTAGCCTGTGAGAAAAAGAAGGGGAAGGAAAAGGAGAAATCAAATCGAAACATGAAATGATATCCAGAATTATAACTGGAGCAACAGCAGTATATAATCAGGTTACTGGAAGGCCTAGAAACACTAGCTACGGTCCCATCCCAGCCTTCCAACTAACCTCTACTATCTTCATCCTGTGACTGATCATGTTCTCCAATGCCACATCCAGGCAAGTCTTCAACTCTGCAGAATCTAGTAATCCACTGAGAAGAGGGTCATTTTGGAAGTGCATTTTCTCTCGAATCACAACCTGCTGCAGCTCAGAATGGAGGTTTCCATTCAATTCCAGACGGCAGATTTCAGCAAGGATATGCTGAAGGCCCTTCTGTGTGGGTGAGAACTCTGTAGCAACCACTGCAGTTTCTAGTCCAGGGATGACTAATTTGACCCCATGCACTGCCACCTTAGACCGTAAGTTCTGGATCAGACCTATGGAATAGAAGGGGAAATGAAGAGAAGAGTCAAGATTTTCCAAGAGTTTTTCTTTTCCTCTTTGCCTCCATTTGCTACACCACCTGACCAGCATCACAAATCACAGCATCCTATATCATTAGCCCAGCCACAAAGATACAGGGCAGCCTCTGTACATTCACGTGATTATGTACTGTGCAGTAGTTGCATGCGCCAAACGAGTAGGCTCTGTAGCAAAACAAACTAAACCACCACAGTTACCTGTGCTAAGACTGACTGAAAGAAGGCAACTAACAGAAAACTTCTAATTGATTTAGGGAGTTGTGGAGGAAAATTTTAAGTTTCTGCAGATACAAAAATATTAAAATGCTTTTTTGCTTTATAAACTGATGGCAAATAATTCATCCTGACTGAGGATCAGGAACAGGATTACAAAACACAAAATACTCCCACGACAGCCTAGGGAAAAAACCCTCTGGGGACAGTATTTGGATGCTGCAGGGGAACACTAAGGAAAAAAAGAAAAAAAAAAAAAAGGAAATCTTTAAAATCTATTGCCAAATCTAAGGATAAGCATGAAGACACTTTACCAACATAGAATGAAAAAAAATTACTGTCTCAAGATTAATCAAAATTTACCACTAGAGCAAAAATTAAAAAAAAAAAAGTAACCTTTTTCTCTTTGATGAAAAGGCACTTAAGGTGATGAGTTTAGTGGATGTCTCTCCACCCAAAAACACTGTCTTTGGCTACCAGTTTCACAATAGACTGAATGGCTCCTATTCTATTCTCATAGCAAGCAATTGTTTTGGATGTGTGCCTCACTAAATCATCTTCCCTGTCTGAATATGTGCCCACAATCAAATGGGAACAAGAATGTCAGCTTGCCTATCTTGGCAGTTCATAGGGAAAACCAAAACAGAGTTAAAGACTTAAGTAAGCCCTCCTGTCAGTGTCTAAAGTGACTAGGTTGGATTTCTCCTTAAAGACGATTTGTTCCTCTCCGCTTGCAGAAGGGGTCATGTCATCTGACACCACATCCAACTGTTATAGAAGGGCAGATGTCCCTCTTCATGGCTTTTTACTCTTCCCTACATTCTAGAGATCTCAGGCAGAACTAGCTTTTAGCTTCTAGCAGTCGTAAAGAGAACCCTTGCTAAGTCTTCTACAGAGACCAACACTTAATATCTTGGATGTTCTGAAGTAGTATGAACAAGTTCTCTCAGACACTTCTCTCAGGCTGGAAGATTCTCTTAGCATGACAAGAAACCAATTCCACTCTACCTTTGCAGCGCTCCAGATAGGCATGAAGATGGGCACTGGAAGACAAACAGCTACTCTCAGTGTAGGGCACAAAGCAGAATTTTTCCAGGGTGGGAGGTGTCCGTTCCTGTTGTCGTCGTGGTGCCACAGAAGCATGAAGACCATTGATCTGAACACCTCCTGCTTTAAGGCTATCAAGGCAGTGGTCCACAACAACTTCAAAAGCTGCAAGTCAGGAAACAAATGTAAGTTTCAAAACAAAAAAAGGATTTTGTTCAAGGTGACCTGATGAACAGTGCTAGGTGAGGCTGTTACATAGAGATGTTACAGAGTTGCAGAATAGCTTGGAGACTAAGGGGCCTCAGAAGTCCATCCCACTACTTCAGAATTCACACATTCACCCAGTAGCCAAAACAACCAGCAAAAGTTCAAGCATGAGAGACATTACCTTCTATATCGTCCTGGTATTGGCACACCTGCTCCTGATGCAGCACTGGATCAATACAGACTGAGCGAATCCTCGTGGGTAAGCGCAGGCTGCGGCCAGTCTCAGCTAAGATCAGCACATGTAGCAGAGTGTCAAGGAACGTCACCCAGTTGCCATTCCACAGAACTTTCCCTGCACTTGCTGCAGAAGAGGAAGAGAAAGTCTCACTGTTTCATAATTCAACAGATGCTAGAACGTCACTGCTTATTAAATGCCAAGTTTGGTGCATGTAAACTCCAAATAGTTTGGAGTTTACAGCTTCCCCTGTAAACTCCAATAGTCAGTTCTACATTGCAGATAACAGCTTTCCCAATGCTCTACTAGAATTTTTGGTTGCTCTCCCTTATCACACAAAGTATAATTACCTCACAAGGCACAGTCAGGTGAACCACTAATACAAATGGAATTAAAAGATCAAACAGTCATCATTACAATATCCAGGCTCACTGTGCTTCTTTTGAAAGGAAATTCACCTTCACTGTTGCATTCTAGAACACCCTGGAAAGTTGGTCCATAATTATATCCACGCAGATGCAGCTCTTGATAAATGTCTTCTTTCAAGAGTCCAGACTTTGAGCTCCTGTCTACCTGAGTCCGAAAGCCATCTGGCTGGTTATGGAAATTCTTCTGAGCACTGTCTTCTAGGAGGAAAATCTTCCCTGAAGGGCACAGTAACAAGAGTAACAGTTATTGTCATTGTTTATAAATAACGGATTTTACTAAGTCCATATATACACTTACACTTCCTTCACTTACCACTCACAGCCAGATTCCCATTTCCTGACACCTCAAAGCAGCGGGAAGCAGGCATCAGTCTTACTTCCAGCTGTACTGATCCTGCAAGAAATATTGAGGAAGACAGGACTGTGAGGTCATTTATTCCTACCATCCTCAAGCAGAACTTTTTCTTTCACTATCTCTAGACTCACTGCTCACAACGTGTAATAAGGATGACCATAATATGTACTACTTGACTGTATGAATCCATTCCTTTGTTCAGTCATGCTGTACTCTTTATACTCTCTCTCCTGCATGCCTCCTCACTTTTCCCATGCATTCCTTTCCTCCCACTCCCTCCATCTTCACTACACAGCTGTGCAGTTATACCAGCACCCCTCACTCACCCTTTTTGGGAAGGATAGTTGCCTGATGAATTGTGACATCTTCAAACATAACAGCCATTTGCTCCATGGCAATGCCAAGAGACCGTGCCAGTGTTCGCCAAGCCAGCACTAGGTACCCAGTTGCTGGGTACAAAACTCTGCCATCAATGCAGTGACCAATCAAGTAGCGGTCAGGAGAGTCAGGACTCGCGTCTGTCAAAGAATAAAGAGCAGAATAAAAATAAAAGCACTCTAATAGAGAGGTCTTTCCCCCTCAATGTCTAGAAGAGGTTCTAGTTTCCCCAACTATCCTGCCTGACAATATGCAGCTCTTAAAATTACTCTTAGTCTAAAGCAACAGAGGTTCGTGGTCTGTTCATGTTCTCTCATCCCATTTCAGAAACAGACAGTTTTTTTTTGTTTAAACCAAACCTTTAAGCTTCAGAGGATGGCTTCAAGGATGCTGTTTTGAGTATCCTTTTCTTAGTTTTACAAAAAGAAACACACAGGTAAAACAGGAAAGTGACAAACACATAGTAAACCCCAAACCAGCAACACACCAATATTGTAGACTGAAGCAGATGCAGAGCCTTTGGAACCTGCTGGAAAGTCTTCAGCTTTAGGAACATCCCAGTCCTGACTGTGGTCCCATTTGATGTATGGAGAAATAAGGGGTGTTCCCACAGGGACAGGGTATTCCACAGATGGGAACAAGTTATTCCCAAGAACATTTATCCTAGAAAGACAAAAAGAATCAAGACAGTGGGGGAAAGGATGGGAAGAAAAAGCAGGGGAAAAAATTGGTTATAATACTTAAGAGGTCAGGCAGTAATTGGTCTCAGACTCCATGTCTGAGATGTACCATGAACACTTACTGCAGCCAAATTTGCAATTAACAGTCTACAAGATGCAAAAAGCTAGTTCCAGGTTCCTAGGCCTTTCAAATGGCACTTGTCTTTAGAAGGCACCTTCCCAGCCCCAGCAGCCTCTAATCCAAGGGAACACTTCACAAGTGAGCATGCTAAGTATGTAAAGCACAAATGTACATCCCATTTTTTTCAAGGTTTCTTGGAGAAGTATTTGAATCCAAGTGAAGACATGCATACTAGAAAAGAGACCTGAATTCCCTTCTGTTATCCCACTCACCCTCCTCCCCTCGTCTCCTTACCCAGTCAAATGAATCTTTCCAATCTGTGTTAGGAAGAACTCCAAATAATTTTTGTGCTCTTTCTTCATCAAAGGTAGAACGGTGCAAGTTGGTTTCAAAGATCTCCTCAAGATAGCCTGGTCAAGTAGAATCCATAAATCACCAGTGGAAGGCATTACCTACTACTTTGTCTCTGAATTTTTCTCTATAGGTCTCAAACCACTTATGTATCTGTGCCAAGAGTTCTGTGCTAGCTGCTGGAACATACACCACTTTAACAGGCAAGAGTACGCTTCCAGCAACCTAAGCTGTTGCACATATGGTAAAGCAGAACCTATAGAATATTAGTGTAATTCTGCCAAAACACAAATATCCCTTTCCCAAGCAGACTGTGAAGTGAAATCACAACCTGCACTTGAAGAACTGCAAAATCACCTTCTCACGCCTCCCACTTGCACACACTCCCTTCCCAGGAGCAGCATTTTCTAGTCTGAAGTATCCCAGTGCATTTTTAAAGCAAAAGCTATTAGACAAAAAAAACCCAGCCTTGAACACCTGAGCCAATTTTTATCTTCTCTTCAGTTTGATCCCATGATCTTTATATGAGAAAAGAAAGGAAGAAAAACCAGAACACTCTCAAGCCCAGACAATGAAGTCTTAGCCACTTGCATTAGAGCCCAAAATTGTTCAATGATTTCAACATGAGGCATATAGTCTCTTTATCGAGAAAAGTATCTGCCCAGTTTAAAAACTGTACTCTGATTCTCCCTTTCTCACTTTCAAAGCGTAAAACTAACGTGATGTAGTAAAAATACACTGGATTGAAACTCAGAAGCACTGTATAACTATTGATCTTGATTCACGAGTAACTACTATCCTTCTTAAGACTTCTCTTGTATGCCACAGACCAAGCAAAAAAGACCAGTCCTCGAGATTCAAGGGACAGAGACAAGACCACACCACTGATCCTGTGGAGCTAAGTATTTCCCAATGCACCTCATGTTCTGCATTCTCTGCTATGGAGCTAATTCCACGAGGATCAATTTTCACAGGGTGGGGAGAAAGGAGTAATGATCTGATCTCATTAGGGAAAGGAGTTTAAGAAGAAAGCAAGCTCCTGTGGTCTCAGACTACTTGGTCTAGGATAAGAGGGGAAAACACCACTGCTGTCCACCACTTTTTAAGACAAAACCTCAACCCAAATTCAGTGTACAGGTGGTAATAGATTTTTTTCACAGAGAAGGCCTGTTAAGTCTTTTGAATGTCTCACTCCAGTGTAATTGTTGCACATACTCTCCATTAGATCCAAACAATGAAATGCTTTCCTTACTCATTATGCAGTCCAGAAAGCTGACTATCAGCTATCTGAAGTGCATAGGAACAAATAACACCAGTAATGTGAATGTCTGGGTGAGGAAGTCGTAGTGTGTTAGGGACTTTTTATTTTTATTGTTAATATTAATATACACCACCCCCTAAAAAAAACCACAAGGAAACAAACAAAAAACCAAACACTAAAACTGGGAAAAGCTCAGAAGAACTGAAGGAAGCAAACGTTCTCAGAACTAGGGGAAAAAAAAAAAAAGGCTGCAATCTGCAGTATTCCCTAGTCCTCAGACCTTCAACCTCCTTGCAGCAGTGTGATACTATCAATATAGTATCTGAAACAATACTGAAACAATCAAATACAATACCTGTAAAAGAGCATGCGGTGCAATCTCTACTACAACAGCATTCTCTGGAATATGCTTCAGACCTTCATGGAACAGCACTGGATTCACTAGGTTGTTCACATGGTACTCTGCAGAGGAATTCCTAGCCAGATCACTTTGCCACTGAGATTCAGGGATAGATGTACTGATCCATCGTGCTGAGCGAGGTTTAGGGTGTGGAATGACCTACAGTCAGTCAAGACAGCAGGACAGGAGAAAGTTACAAGTAATAGAGAACAGTACAATAGGCAAAAGCAAGCAGTTTCTCCTTGTTGCAGGTCATTTCTCCCAGCTTGATTGCGCAGGATATCCTTCTGCTTGAGGCCAAGTGATTTCAAACATTAGATCTCACAGAGGTCTGCATGCTCTTCAAGAGATTTCCTTCTGAAGAAAGGAGTCCCCTTAAGCTCAGCATCACCTATAGTCAACCTAGGTGCCAGAGCATAAGCCATGTAAGCCACAGTTTGGCAATATTACCTTTTTCAGCGCATTGAGCAGTGCTGGTGCAATAGATGCCATGTAATAGGAGTGAAATGCGACGCCAGCACTGCGCACCTCCTTTGCGAACACACCATCTTTCTTCAGTGCGGCTACAAACTCATTCACAGAGTCCTAAGAAGAGGAATACAAGTGAACTAAGAGAAAAGCTCACAAAATACTTGTGGTCTGTACGAACCACTGTACTCCCTCCATACCATTCATCAGTTGCCATTTAAGGGGAGCCATAGCTGGGATGATGTTATTTGCCCTTCTCAGTCTTTTAACTTATCTTTCTCTATGCCCATGGATCCGAGAGATATTTTATTACTAGCTTACTGAGGCACTAACATTGCTCCCTCTCACAGAGTATTTGAGTGTGTAAGTTTATATAAAGTATTATGTCCACTCTACCACTTCAATCCAGCCGCCCTTTGCAAGCAGCTGAACGCTAATTAAGCTTCATGCTTTCTTCAAACCTGAACTTCACAGGTCCCACTCACAATCCTGGTTTGCACTGTGTCAGTTCCATGCTCACCAGAGGCCCCGAAACAGTGACAGTGTCCTCAGAGTTGTGACAGGCTGGTACCACATTTGGAGGACAACGTTGTTTACATTCTTCCCATGTCAGACCTGCAGAAGGAAGACCGCAGGACAACAAAAGTGTTTCTAGCTATGAGTCTCGTAAGAGGAGGCAATCTTGACTGCACAGTCACTGTGCTCAATTCAGCACTTTGCAAAATTGGGAAGGACTTGCAAGAGACAGATGGGTGTCTCCCCCTTCCCCCAAAAACAATTCTGCAAAAGCTAAGAATATTTACCCTAGAGCTTTAACATGACATTTATCACAGTTATGCTGATCACAAGAACAGAAGGCCAAATCTTTGCACCATTCCATTAATGAACGGGGTGGGGGTAACCCCCACACTTTCAAAGAAGCTACGGAATTGGTTGTTTCGTCTCATGTTGCCCTCAGTTTCTAGGAGTCAAACTCCTATGTTCTCTCCCCTGCTCTAGTTTGGATTGCTGACAGACACAAAATATCTATAGAAATCAATAACTCTAGTGGCATGCTAGGTTAACATATGAAGCATCTGATCATACATTACACGGATTCAAGTCACAGGAAGAACTTGAACTCAACATCAGATTATCAAAAACATACTATATGCAGCACTCCAAATTCTGTGATAAGAGTGTCATGTATTTAATCTCAAGGGCAAAAAAAGCTAAATTAGATAGGTAGTCCTTCGTAGCATTACTTAAATTAAGAAATCTGGGACCACAACAAGTGATCTAGTCCAATGTACTGCATTATACCTGGAACAGCTTTTCTCCTAAGTGTTCAAGGTTTTAATTGACCACTGCATCCAATAAGAAACAGAAAAACAACAGTGCTACCAATAATAATTTTACTTTTAAACATATAAGTCAGTATAAAGCCGCACCACAAAGCAAAATTGCTGGGTCCAAAATTTTACCTGACCGTGGGCAAAACTATATGACTTACACAAACACAAAGCAAAGCTTGTTCAGGAGAAAGCTTATTTGTAAGTGCTATTAGGCCATAGTAAATTCCACTAGCCAGCTGCCCACTACATAATAGTGGCTTGCTGTTCTCACAATCAGAAGTCTCCTTCATAAAAAAACCCCTAAAATACATCTATATATATACACACACACACATCTGTGTGTGTATGATACATATCTATCAAGAGCCAAAAAACTCAGTGCTTTACATTTTCACCTCGTTTCAAGGTGATTATTTATCAGGCATGTCATTGGTCACCTGACAATAAAGCCCTCCATTTCCACTTAAATTTTGGATGGATTACCAAAATCCTGATGCATTCCAGGACAGAGATCACTACCAGCGTATCAACTTAAATATTTAATAACCTGTTCTACATCAGAAGAAAACAAAGAGGCAACAGAGGCCAAGATTTTACTGACATGATAGTTACAGAGACCAATTTTATCCCAATGGCATACAACAGAGATCAGATGTACTTTCCTGTATCACTCTTTTGGTAAGGGTGATACCTACCAACAGCAGCCATTCCTCCTGGTGGCAATTTGGCCTCTTTAACGCATCGTCCCCGCCAATAAGCGGCGAGAATGGCTTCTTCACGACTTAAGGAGTTGTCTGCATAGCCACAAGCTAGTTCTCCCACTGAGTGGCCCAAAATCCCATCGGGCTGCAGACCTGCAGCCTTCAGCATATCAATCTGAGCAATCTGCAGGCAGAAGATAGATTACTGATTCCATGCCAGAGTAAGCAGGTGTCACGCCTCAAAGGTACACAGCAGCAGCAAGTATGTCAAACTTTTTGGTACAGATATCTTCAGTCTCAGTGCTTCTCTCCCCCGCCCCCCTCCCTTTCCCAGCTGCAGCTCCATCCTCCTTTCAAAGCAATCCCAAGAATCATCATGCAACTCCAGTATTGTCTGGGCCTCTTCACAATGTAGTTTTCCACTAAGAAAATATTTCCACCAACACGAGGCTGCCAAGAATGTGTCTGTACAACGTAAGAGGCAAGACCAGCTTTCCAGATCATTTAGAAAGCACGGCCTCTAGTTTATTAAGAAACCACGAATCCCACATTGATGGTCAGAATCAAGAAGAGGCTTCATTCAGCTTGACAGTTCATTTGCAGAACAAATTTTAGAAGACATTAAATGGAACCTTGCTCCTTGGCACAAACATTTGCATAAAACTTAAAGACATTCCTTAGTCTCTTAAAAGGAAGAAACTGTCACATATACACAGATAGACACACACAAATCGGTTCAGACCAATATTAGTCCAAATATCTTGTAAGAAAAAAGCAGTGAGGCCAAGAATGTCTGTACCAAAAAGGTTTGTTATGTACTTCTAAGTGGCAAAGCCCAAAATTGTCAAGGGCACAACACACTCCCTCCTTTCAGAGAGGTATTTTTAACAGCTGCCACTTGCTGATTACACAAAACAAGCTTCCATTAATCGGTATAAAGTGTTACCAGCCAAACAGACACATTAGCAGAAAGTGCTTATGTGAATTGAGTCCATGACCCCCCTCTACTAGCCCTTTGAGTCTTGCCTGAATAGCAGCTAGTCCAACAAATGCATGGACAGTGTCATCAAAAGTGTTCTCATCTGCCTGCAGCAGCAGGTCTGAGACCTTCAGGCCTGTGTTCTTCAAAGCCTCATCTGAGCGCAATATAGACTGGTGAAAGAGATCCAACTTCATAAGACTCAGGCCCATGCCTTTCCACTGTGTTCCCATGCCTGCAGGATAGGCAAGGAGAAAGAGAGCTTTAGTACTACTCTGAAGCAGGAGTAGACACGACACATTTCCTCTGGCAGCTAAAAAATTCTAACTAAGAGCAAAACATAGTACGCTTCTAACATTCTCTAAATTAGGTACCACTTTTGACTTTGCTGGACTTCGCTACAATCAGAAGACAGTTAAGTTGGAAGATTTTAATAAAATACAGAAACCATGAGACTCCTAGACATGTCACAGAGTTGCAAAATATTTCCTCATGCTACACTGCAAAATAGCGTTAGAGCACAGAACACAATTGCTCAAGCCCCAGATCTACAGAGAAATGGAAAAGCCTGGACCCAATGCCGCACACCTACCCGAGCATATGTACCAGAGTGGTCTACCAGATGCTTGAACTTGCTGAACCTCTTTTATGTCACTTTCAGTGCCAACCAGTGTGTAGCCTCTGTAGGGCATGGAGGACACAGGAACTGCAGAGATATCGCTGAGCAGGCTTACAAATGGGCTGCATCCTCCATGTTTTCTGCTCTCTTGAATTAGTGTTTCCACAGCTTCCTGGGTTCTGCCAGAAATCTGAACCAGTCTTGGCATGTTACAAGTCTCCAGAGGCTGGCATTTGTTCTCATTTGGCCTCAGAATGACATGAGCATTAGCACCTCCAAAGCCAAAAGAGTTGATACTGACAAGGCCACCTTTCACTGGTGTTGGTTTACAAACTACCTCCAAAGAGCCATCTTGTAAGGCAGGAATATCTGGATTTGGGGTATTGAAATGAAGATTTGGAGCCCACAGCCCATGTTCCAGAGAGAGAATGACCTGAAAGAAAAACAGAGTGTTTTGTACTCCACATTGTCTCATGACAAGCATTCTTTTATTGTTTTTTGTTATTATTTTACTACAAATGACTATGTAGCATATTCTGAAGCAGTTCTCTATGTTTGGATAAAGGTACATTTCAGAGAATAGCATTGTTGATGTTGCTGAGGTAACAGCTGCATCACCTAGGCAAATTTTAAGACCCTGCAGGAAGTCAGCAGAAGTTGAGCGTAGTAGCCTCAAGTTTAGCTTCCAGACTCTTCCTAACTGGAAGCCATGCAGTCTTGCCGGAAAAGCTGCCTAGGTACTAAGACTATCACATCACCTTTGTCCCCTTTCAGATCCCATTCCTTTATCACATTCCACTTCATCCCTCCCCAGTCACACACACAGTCACAAATGCTCTTCCTTATGACAACAAAATGCTTCTATTTCTTGTTTTGCTGCAAAAGAATCAAGCTAAAGCACTGGTAAAGAAGTCTGCTCGCTGCTTTACACCCATTTGTTGTCTTCTTGATTCAAAAAAGCAGAAACAGCAGACTGGTCAGAACCGGCAGAGTCAAAGGAAAGTACTGAAACAACGTGAGGAAAAAAAATCTGTGCCAAAAAAAAAAAAAAAAAAAAAAAAGCTCACTTCCCTTAGTAGCTTCTCTCTACACACAGCTCATGACACCAAGCCCACACTCATTTGTGGAACAAGCCCAGCAAATTGTAGACTACAAGGTCAGCTGCAAACGGAGTGTGCTCTGTATGTCTGACAGCTCCTTCATCATCCTAGAATGGTCAGAGAGACACACTGGCTTGGGAACTGCTCTTCCAAGTTGACTATCAGGTATGGCAGCTTACTTGGGAGAACAACCAGTAAAAATATACGATTTCAACTCACGGTCAACATGTTTAAAGCTGTAGTCTAAGTATTTTTATGCATACTGTCCTACACCTACAATACTATGCACTTTGAATGTGCTGTTGCTTTACACTGATACATACTGTAAGTTTTTCATGGTTTCTACCCAGGTTTTAAGAGCACAGTACAGTGAGCATACCACCAGTGCCACCAAAAAGCTCTGTCTTTGCTGCACAGCAAGTGATTAGACAGGCTGAGTAATTCGAAGATGCAGGTGAGTTTTCCCTTCCTTACCAGAATTTGCCTGAAGAGGCCTTGGCAAGCCTTAGCTTCATTCCTACCTACCCATATAATTAATGGATTCTCTTCAAGTCTGAAATCTGATACTTTCAAGATCTAATTTCCTGACACGTCACATAGGAGTATTTTATGTAATTCCAGAAGAAAACATTTACACAAACTGCAGACTTCCTGAGACAGTTACTGTCTAAGAAACACTGGGTTTGGTGCAGAGGTGGGGGCAACAGTACCTCAAAGTTATGATCCCGTCCTAACGGATCACAAAACCACACTAAACAAACAGTCTGTTAAATACAACACAGTACAGATTGAAAAGCTTATTTTATGACTCAGTTATCATTCCTTTTTTGAAGAATGTGTCAGTCAGAGATAAAGGCGCTAAAAAACCCTAAACTTTTCTCTACAGAGAGATGGACACTGATACCGTCACGCAGATGAGGCTATTCACAGTAAGTTCTTTTTGGGTAACAAGTAACCACTTTGAAGAGTCTACAATTCTAGCAGTGGCAGTGTACATGACTTTAGTTTGCATGGTTCTACGAAAATAGGCTTACAAGCAAGTGTGAACATTAGCTAGCTCTCTGCTAAGCCATTTAGCAGCTAGAGCCAATAGATGACTGTCTGCCTACAGCAGTAGTTAACAAGCTGGTTGCTAAGACAGACAGTTATTCATGCTGGTAGCTTCATCACAAAGAGCTCACCTGGCTTCTTGCCATCCTAAGACAGAACAGGAAGAGATGATACATCCCTGACAGGAAGCCAGAAGGATCAGCTGCTCTTTTGGCACTGAAAGCCTACACTGCCTGTCATCTTTGGTCACTGTCAACTACTCCAAACATCTAAATCCCTCGACAGGTATGTGCCTCAAACCCAAACGACTTGCAGCGGAGTTCTGTTGGAAGGTCCAGTGTAAGGATTGACAAAGTAATCAATAAGGATTAACAAAAGAATCCCAAAGCCTTTATTCTGACCAGAGCTATGCTCCTACAGAATTCAGTAAGAAGTGGGAACTGAAGTGTATGTGCACACAGCAGAGGGCCACCTGAGCATTCAGTGGTTTGCAGGATAGCCACCTGTGCTTTTTAAAATATTTGCATGTGGAGCAAGTAGTTAATGAGAAACACCTGAGTTCTTATCACTATCAGCGAACATTTCACCCCGAATCAATGCAGATTTTCTCTAAACCAACCAAACAAAACCCCACACACTGGTGTTCCCCACCTTCCCTAATTTTTCTTCTCAAGCCCCCTGTTACCTTGGCTAACGCAGCAAGCCCTGAGGCAGGCTCTGGATGACCCATATTTGACTTGGTTGATCCGATCAACAGTGGCTCCCTCTCACACTCACAGAAGACCTTTACAATGCCATTTACTTCCTGTGGATCTCCAACCTAGTATGAAGAGAATCAGAATGGCTATTAGCCAGCACTTCCAAAACACACCCAAAAGAGAAATCTGAAAGATTATGGTGTTTCGGCAAAATCCAAAAGTAGTAAAGCAGAACATATTCTATTAACTGGTAGAAGGCAAAAAGATTTCACTTAGGGAAAACAAAGAATAATTTAATGGAAAAGTGTGGCAAGTGATGCAAGGGAAGAAAACAATCTCTTAGGGACCATGCTGACCTTGGTGCCTGTCCCATGAGCTTCAACATACTCCACTTCTTCAGGTTTGATACCACATTCCCTGTACAAAGATCTGACCAACTGCTGCTGCATCTCTCCAGAGGGGAATGTCACACCTAGGATAAAAATTGTCATCAATTTCACTCTCCTATCAGGTGCTTCCTGTTCTGATTTTAGCATCCATTTACTGCCTTTGGGCTGCCAAGTCCCTCCCAAAATAACCAAACTAAACTAAAGACCCTTTCACCATGTCCTTAGCACCAAACACAGTAAGCCTCTCAGGCTCTTTGTAAGAAGGGCTGAGGAACCAGAAATTAACCTAAAGCAATGAGTCAGACTAGGGTGGAAAGTTACTGTTAACAGAATACTAGAAGATGTCTAGGTTAAGCAAAACATGTGAAGCTTGGTGTCTCCACAACAGGAGAGCAGGAGAAGCTGGACAACAGTAGAGTAAGAGCTTTACAGTTTTACACTGTAAAAGCTTTACAGAGCTTTACACTGTACCTACATTTCCACCACCAGTGCAGAAGTTACTGCAGAGATGTCCTGAGGAATGCTAAACTAGCAAGAGAACATTGCTGTTCCTTCAGTAGAAGCCACCACTTCTCTCCTTTAACTTCTTTAAAAAACAGGGTCCTGAACTTTGCATCATCAAAACCAGAAAATGAAAAAAAAAAAAAAATCCAAACACCAAAAAACATTCGCACATCTAAAGAAGAACCCTACAACAGACCATTTTTTATAGCAAAGACTCTAAACTGAACAGTTACGTAGGTATCTCACTCTTCAGCAGCTCAAGACCTACCTTGCTCCTTAAAGCCATCAGTGTTAATTCCAGCATTTACTATTGTGGCATAGATCCTCTTCGCCATAGATCTCTTGGTCAAAAGAACAACAACAGCAGCTTCAGAGCGACAATATCCATTTCCTGAGAGCAGAGAGAGAACGAGTTACAACTTCTGCTCTGCTTTGTAAACTGCTGCCAAACACCATGCAGTAAGATTTCCACTTACAACAGACTGTTTTGAGAATATGACATATCTATTTCTTTTAAAGAAAAATTTCATGTCCTAGAAAGACACAGTGCTTATCACAAATGACAACAGAAATTTTCCTTTTAAGAGACAGCTATTTTTTCTCCCCAGAGGCAGAGGGACAAACCATACGGCGTCAGTTTCTTCCCCACAGTTACTTTTCAGGTTCAATGGAGCATGCAACACAAATCAGGCCCAGGGTATGTCCCAAACAGTGCCTCTCAGAACAACTACAAGGCTAGCTCTTTGCTGTATTGAAAGAGTAGCTGGTCATAGACTGCACAGTAAGTTACTCTCATACAACATTGGCTTTTGTACTTATGCCTTACCTGAAACATCAAAAGCCTTGCAGGCACCATCAGGACTAAGCATACCCAGTTTCATGAACTGCACAGATGTGTTGGGTTTCAGCAAGAGGTTGACTCCTCCTACTAGGGCTGCACTGCACTGCCCATGACGAATTGCCTTATAAGCATTTTCCAGAGAAACGAGACTAGAGGAGCAGGCTGTGTCAATAGTTAGGCTTGGTCCTTAAGAAACATAAGGGAAAAATAAAAAAAAAAAAACACAAAAACAAGCTTAATTTCCTAGATTCTTTTCCAAAGACTACAGGACGGGGTTACAAGAAACATATTCAAAACAATGTTAAATAATTGCTTCAGAACATAGCAGAGTTGCTTCGGAACACAACAGATAAAACTTACGCAATGGGAGACTAGAACCACCATCTCTGCCGACTTACGAGGTAAGGCATGAGAAAGGTGGGAAAAAATTGTGAACAGATTTGTTTTAAGGGCATTTTAAAAAATTCTGTCTCTCCATCAAAAAGAGAACACAACTTTACAGGCAGGTCCTATCGAATTACCCATTCTGGTCAATAAAAATCCTTTGCCCTTCCTGGTGCTACCCTTGCCATTCTCTCCGTTCTCTGCTGCAATTCAGATCAATTTCCACCTCTCCATTCCTTTCAATACCGTACATGGATTGAATCATACCTATGACTTCAATCACATCACTTTTGTGGCTCTCCTACTTCTTTCACTTTACTCAAAAAAAAGACAACTGCTACAGTCAGTAGTAGTTTATCTCCGGTCTAGCCAACTTCCACATATCTTGATACCGAACAGCAGTCTAAAGGCCAGAAAGGACCAAGGCCTTTTTATAAAGGCTTCCTGACATCACCATCCTTCAGACGAACACCAGCTATGCCCAGCAGCAGCAGCTGAGTTATAAAGCCTTACAGGGAGTCTTATCATATAGTCACTATGTATTTTTACTTCTCATATGCCTCCTTAGAATAGTTACATGCTATTTTCTCTTTCCAAAAGGGAGCTATGCCATCATATCCATTCCCATCCTCTACAGCAACCGTGGTACAATCTTGTAGAAATGGCAATTGCTGATCAGCATCAACAGGTTTGGGTGGCACTTACCTGTAAAGTCATAGAAGTAGGAAATCCTGTTGGCAAGCATAGCACGCTGACAGCCAGTCATACTGTATCCCAAAAGCTCTTCTGGATCTTGGCTAAGGGCTTCGGCAGCTTCTGACCCACTGGCACCAATCCATACACCTGTGTCTGTGCCACGGAGGGTGGCTGGATTAATACCTACGGGGATTGGAAGGCAGATTACAGTAAACACAAGGGGCAAACTGGGGAGACACCAGATACACTGGTACCAGTTCAACCAAAACTACTTATTGTCCCTTTCTGGCAGCATTGTTCCCTTATCTTTAATAACCTTTTATCTGTTCCACCTACCGACCTTACATGTCTCACTTCGGAGTCCATCAGAAGTTTGGTATTGGCTTTTGGCCAGAAAATACTGTGCCCTGACACAGGTTTTCAGCCTAGCTGGGCATTGCTAGAGTCTTGTGTAAAAAAGTGCACAGACTATGAAAAGTACAAATGCTGACGAGAGAAGCTAACAGCTAACTTCCAGTACAGCGAAAATGAGCAGACTGAAGAGGAGAAAAATCACAGCACTTGGAATGTCATGTGAGCACATCAATTTCTATCTCCAGCCCAGATCTGGAGTACAAGACAGAAATGACAATTCTTAAGTACGAAAATAGCCAACAACCAGAACAAGAAACAACTTTGCTCTAAAAAAACACACAGCAAGGTCAACTGTCAGAAATCTCTGCTGTTTCTTCTCTGTGCTTCAGGCATCCTGGAGACAAACAGAATATTCAGTCTCCAGACAGAGGCTCAGAAGCAGAGAAGCAAAAGTTAGTTTCAGTAAGTCACAGAAACACATGTTGGAAGGGCCCTTAAAAGACCATCTAGTCCCACCCCCCACTGGCACAGGCAGGGACATCTTACACTAGACCAGACTGCTCAAGACCTTATCCAACCTGGTCTTGAACACAGCCAGGGTTGGGGCATCCACAACCTCCCTGGGCAACCTGTTCCAATATCTCACCACCCAGACAATAAAGAATTTCCTTCTCACATCCAACCTAAATTTGCCCTCTTTCAATTCGTACCTAGTCAGTACTAGTGAGCTGGTTCCAACTTTTTCCCTGTGTGCTTATGTTCTGACATGAAACTGATTAACATGAAGAATAAATTTCTTGGCTCAGTGGATAAGTAACTCTAAATCTCAAAATATTGGCAGTGATAGAAGAGAGAGACTCCTGTTTCTGAAAGCACATTTCCTAGGAAAATCCTCTATAGGAACAGATCAAATGCTACAGGTTTTCCAAGAATCGGGCCAATAGACAGAAATACATCAGGCCATCTGTCATTCTTTTAGATCATGGATGAGAATTCTAGTCAAGTCATCCTTCTTTTCCTCTTACAAAGGAATTAGTATGGAATATTAGGGTAGAGCAGAACATAGAAAAGCTCTAGAACCATTGACTGTTAAAGTGATTCTGTCATACTGGTTGTACCATATGATTCAGGTACAGATTTGCTGGCAGTCAGCACCAATTTCCTGGTTTGCATTCCAGAGAAAACAGCTTTGTTCTGACCCTTATGCTGGGATCTGGTAACCTCTGTACCATGTCTTAGGTCTCCTCTCTAATGTGATGGCTTTCCCTTGTTAGAGTTCTCATCACACAGGTGCATGTCTGCACCTGTTACACAGAGATAGTACAGCTTAATTCTCCCTCTTCAGTCATTTATCTACTTACCTCCATCCAAAATAGCTTCATAAGAAACTTCCAACAGCAAGCGAAGCTGAGGATCCATTGTATGAGCTTGTTTGGGGTGAACTCCAAAAAAAGATGCATCAAATTTGCTTATGTCCTTGAGCTTTCCATTTCTCTTGGGCAGTCCATAAATCCCTGTGAAGAAAAAATTCGACACTGAGTCACAAAACACATGAATGGTGAAGCAGCTACACTGAGAGACACAGTACAGAATGACCAGAGCTGATTTTCAATTACACGTGAAACCTCACTCCCCTGTGCAGTACCCAGAGGGCTGCATGAGTATCTACCGACCTGCCTCACCTGGAAATGAGAGCATTCTCAAAAACAATTACAACTTTTAGGACTCTCCTGGATATAGCAGCAAAAGACAACTATCTAGTTTAACTGTTTTTGCTTTGGCAAGTTGTACCAAGCACATATAGTCTAAATCAGTGGTTCCAGTCAGTCACCCGTTTGAAGAAAAACAAAAGTTGCTTTTGACTTCTGTAAATCACTAGCTTGAATTGGGTAGACATGTGCCAAACACTTCAAAAGGACAATCAGACAAAAAAGGAACATGGTCAAAAGTCATAAACCATACGACTGGAATCCCTGTGCTACTTCTGAACCCAGAAAAACGTAGGAGCTCTCTTACTGTCACAGCTATCAAGAGCAGGTACAGGATTAATGTTGCCTACCTGCTCTGTCACAGAATGCTCTTTTATTTGAAAGTAAGCTACATATTATTTATTAGCTGCTACTCCATAGGACATAACATTATGAAATGGATTGCGTGAGACCTTCATGAAAGTATTCTGTTACTAAATTTCTTGATCATTTATCAGAAGTTAATTCAGGTCTGGCAGGGTTTCAAGCTCATAAATTCTCTTTTCATGGGATAATTCCTTTAAAACACTCAGAACTCAAGGCTCCAAAACGAGGGACAATAAGCACTCACCTGGTTTCCACCTCCGATCATCCTCTGTGACCATATCAACTCCATTAAGCAGGTTCTCCCAAAACTCTTGCAAGTTTTCAGATTCTGGCAGCTTTCCTGCTATGCCTGCAATCACCACGTCCTCCATCTCTTAACTTCGCCCTGTTGCTGAGATCCACAAAGCAGTAAGGCTAGTAAGATTTCACACAGAGGAAAGTATATGTGTCTTGTCTTCCTGACATGTTGTGACAAACAAGCGTATTTGCAGGAACACCCACACAGGAACAGCCCATGGAGCCTCTACTACTAAAAAAAAAAAAAAATACCCCAACTAATCAAATGGACCATAACATCCACGGGGTTGATAAAGATGAAAAAAACAATCCTGAAAGAGCATCAGGCTCTGAGTTTCTACATGACAACCAGAAAATGAGTAAGTCTACCTCTACTAAATGCAGAGCCTCTGTGAAGTCAGCAGAGAAGAAAGATTAACGTGCTGGAGCAGAGGTGGGTGGAGAAATTATGAAATACACATAGTAAAATACATAATTACAAGGCAAACCTAACAGGTAGCAAAACAAGTTCTACAATCATTCCAAAGTTAAATCCTAACTTAAGAATCAATAATCAAAAGATTTGTTGGACGTGAAAAAAAAACCAAACAAAACTACAAAATTGCACAAAACCGTGCCCTCCAAAATAAACAATACAACTCTAAACCCCCCTAATTAACTCAGAGCAAACAAAAACCTGACAAAAAACCCAACCCATACCAACCAACCAACAAAAAACCCCAACAACCCCCATACACACACACACACACACACACACACACACACACACACACACACAGAGAGGAGAAAACCCACACAAAGCACAAATACTACAGTACAACTTAGCATCATTTTAAATGTCAACACCAAAGAAGTAAGTTTTACATCTAGAGTGTTTCCTAACTGGACCCTGCACTGCCACATTTTTACAGAACTGTCAATGTGGAATTGACTACACGTGATAGAGGGTGGTGCTTTAAGATATGACTAGGCAGAACAGATCTGGAATACAGACAGGACGGAAAACTTCAGCTGTTATCCCAAGGAATTTGCATTCAAGACCCCAATCCCAAATACCACAAGAGAGCATACCACATGCTGCGTAACACAGCATGGGAGGGCACCTGTATCAGACCACAGCATCATATATGACACTCCTTTATTTTCTATTACAGTAAAAATGTATTAACAACTAAATAGAGAGGAGGCAAGTTAACTTGATGTTTCACTAAATTCAAATTATAATTTTAGATCCTAAGTAGACAAGTTAAAGGAGTACGGGAAATACCCATATATATGGTGGTTTTTTAAAAATACAAATATAAATAAAAGTGTGGCTGCAGGAACCAAAGAGATAGTAAGCATTCTTAAATAACCCTTCTGCTAAGTAGTGGCAAAATACTCTTTTATGTGTGGGATTTTAAACAAGTAAAAAACACAAAGAAAACTAGGCATTCAAACAACTACAAGTCTGCCTTAATAACTCTGAAGGAAAAAGTTTGTTACGAAAGAGCTGAAGTTTGACTTCCGTCACATATTACGCTACATAGTGGCATGCAGTCCCACTGCTTAAGTGCCGCTGGTGGTTGATCATCTTCTCCAAAATACAGCACTAATGGGTACTCTCTGATGAGCACTTAATGGCTGTTTTTCCAACACAAGATGTTACATTTGGGCATTGTTTTGCAGCCTCTTTCGGGACTTCCTGATGCTTTTGAGCAAGAAACAGGCCCCTCTTCCACGCACACACTACATTGCCCAGGCGAGGTAACACTTTCCCATAGCTGCGTGAGGTTGCTGGGGTGTGCGGTAGGAAAGCAGAGGCCTCTGCATAGCCGAGGTGAAGCTCTGCCACAACACACCACCACAGAGGCTGCCTGATTTCTTTCACCCTTCTTTCCTTCAGCAGTAATCTTGATTCAGATCTGTGGAGTAACTGTGCAATTATGCAACACCTAACACTGAAGCAGAAGAGATGATTACTTCACCCAGTCCATTCCTTCTGGGAGAAGAAACTAAAGTGTTCCCAAAAGGACATCTTAGATTTCTAGGTCGTGTGCTAAACACCCGAACAACAGAACGTCTATTTCACTTTCGCTCATTTAAGAAAGGAAACACTAAGGGCCAAATTGAGCAAGACCCTTACTGAGAAACTAGTCCCCAAAACTTACATGGGTATTAATAGGTCCAGTCCACTCAGTGCTGAAGAGAAATCTCTCTGTTTTTCCAATCACACAAAACTAGTAAGTCAGTTTTACTACTGGCCTCACCACTGCACCTGTAAAAACCAACCAAGGGCCACAACTCTACTAGACTTTCAGCATTTCTGTGCTGGGGCAGGGAAAGAGAGATCTTGGGCACAAAGTTTACAATTTAAGCTGAAGATATGAGACATGAAAATGATAATTATTCCTTCCCATCCCACATCTCTTTCCCTGGAGTATCAGAAAAACTCTATCCAGGTACAACCAATTGATAAAATGTTCCTTTGAGATAGTGAAGTAAGGAAACTCATCAGCAAAACAATTTTTGCCAACTTGCTATTAATGTAGTTGAGCAAGACTATGTCAAAGGTGGAGAAAAAGATGCTGCAGTAATCAAAATCAGAAGAAAAAGAGCCACAAATGAAAAGATTTTAATACACAAAGAACCAGAAAGACTTGGACTTGCCACAAAGAGCTCCAAATGCATAAATCAAGATAAAATACGAATCACGGATTAAGCAGCAGATAGCAGAGAGGATCTGCTGTCGGAAAAAAAGAGTGGTCAGAAGAAGTCATGAATATTAAGCCAGCCCTGATTAAACACTGATTAAAGTAGCTGTTACAGCTACCAACAATGTTTTTGGTCTTCCCTGACAGATAATAAGCAGGTAAACCATTTTGAAGTTGACTGACTTTGCCCCCAAATGGTGTACTGCATTATTATTTTACCTTATTAAGAGACTTGTTTTCTGTAGAGTGTTTTTTGACTATACACAGTAACACAGTACATTGACAGATTTTCAAGTACAGGGCATAGCACAAATCAAGAAAGAACATTTATTTCTACAGTTGTTTTAAAGGAGATTAGACTACAGCAAACATGCAAACAGTCTGTGCCGACTACTTTTGATGAGCAAAGTGTTCAAAAGCAACAGGTCAAAACAGGAGACAAAGATAAAGAGGGACAAATAGGAGTCTTCTATTTCTTAAGGCTGTATTTGCTGAATCCATCTAACATCCTTCCTTCTTCCTCAGTTTATGCCATGCTTTTACTTAAATTGCGTGAATTTTCCACAGACAGCTTGTGTTTTTAATTGAGTGGAGACAAGCAAACACACCACAGCCAACCTTCCCTCCCTCTGCCAAAATATCAGTGCAGTAGACACCTCAGTTAAGCCTAAACTACCATCTTGCTGGATTTGCACAATATTTTTTAGCAATTTTACTGTGTTGCTGAGTCATTCAGTTTGTGACTAGTAATAACTAACAATCCCTTCTGGTACCAAAGCTACTCTTAAGTTGAAATACTGTTTTCTATTGCATTTAAAACATTTGTTTTTCAGATCCTCAGTAATTTGGCAAGGAAAAAAAAAAAAAGTATTAACCAGCATCCCTGGCAGCTGTACAACTTTTTTACAATACTTTTATCTACTTTTTCCCTACAGAAATAACCCTCTGACCATTAAGCATGTTAGCTCACAGAGGGAAAGAAAAGCCAAAAAATCCAAAACCAAAACCCACACACAAACCAACAAAAATGTGAAGGCAAAATCTGATTTCTTTGCCCTGACTTGCAAACCACCGAACATAAACTTATTCTGATGTAACTTGTTCACTAGGGTTTGGTGAAGAAAGGAAGGGAAGAAGGAGGGAGAAACAGCTGTTTGCAAAGAAATGACACACAAACCCCAAATCTTGTTTTGCCTGATGCACATCTCCTTTTCCTAGACAAGAGCAATGTATTTATTTCATTGCTATTTTGATAGCTGTCATCATGGTGGGACAGAATCCTTAAAGTCAGCTCTACTACTGTTTCTAGGCAGTCCAAATTTTCATCTTTTTTGGAGCTCTCATCATTGTAAAATGAAACTCATGACTCCTCCATAGCTTTCTTCAGCACAGATATTGACGAAACGACTGTTTTCTTTGGTTTTTAGTATGATTACATCACAACCTAGGTTTCCTAATCTCTGACTATAATTTCTAAAATTTGTAAAATAATAAAAAAACTGTCCTTACACAGAAACTTCACTTATGAAGAGCTATAATGCTTGCTTCCAAAAACCCCTTCACAGAACAGAGGCAAACACAGTCCGTCTTTCATTTTTTTGAAAGCATGTGGCTACCATCAATCTGAATGTTAGAGATTCAATTTAACAAAGACCTTTTAAATGCCTCTGTTTCAAGTCTGTATTTGTCCTGTTGACCACAACACAAACGAAAAACAGTAGAGTGTGCTCATATTTAAAACGCACTACTTGTGGGAAACACAATCTGGTTCAGAGCTGTTAATGGAGAAAAAGTTAGACTTCGCTCATGGAATCAAAACAGCTTGGTTGACTCCCAAGTGGTCAGAAATTACCTGTATAAAAATCTAAGTCCCAAGTATGACTACACGATGTTTGCAAAAACATCTGTTCATAACTGCCCTTATGCTCTGAACTCACCCACTAAATGCAGCCTTTTACGATGTACTATTATTTTCACTTTGTTTCAAGAAGGATAGAGGCTGCAGGAAAAACTGAACCCTTTGCTCATGTGGCTTGAGTTTTCTTCTCCCATTTTTAAAGACAAGACATGCTCCAAAGCCCCCAAAGGTGGCCTGATGGAGTATGCAAGTTAACTTACACAGCCTTAATACTGCATGTTTAAATTTAAGGATCCAAATAAAGCTTTTAGCGAGGAAAATATACACTCAGTATCTTATAGGGCCGTATGCCAGGGAAAGAATGTGGAATAAGAACCAAACAGGTGCAAAAGAGAGAAGATGATCACGTTCCTGACAGAATCGCATCATCAAACCCATACTGGTGTACGATCGCCGTGATACTTCGTGTGGGCCGTTGGTTTACATCGAAGTGGGAAAATACAGTTTACCAGTATACACGGCACGTTTTTTCAGAAGGATTCCCAGAACCTATTGGCGAGTCTCCTTTCACAATAGCGAGCGCCGATCTCCTCTCGGACAAGCCTCCTCAGCTTGCCACGACCATGCCTTCGCGCTAACCCGGGACGGCGTGGAGAGCGCAGCGCCGTCGTCCCGCTGCCCGGGCAGAGCGGCCCGTCCAGCCCCGGCGCCGACCCGAGGCAGTGCGGTGCTCGGCACCCGAACTGCGGCAACGCGAGGCCGCCGAGGCCGCCCAGCCCCGCGGCGGGCGCGGCCCCTCGCGCAGCCGCTGCCGCCGGGTGCGCGCGAGGACTACGGGCAGCGGNGCGGAGCGGGAGGCTGCGGCGCGGTAACCAGCCGCTGAGGTGGGGGACTCTTCCCGGAACGGCCCCGCTGGGCCGCGGGAGAGCGGCCCGCAGCAACAGGGCGCGGCGACGCCGGGGCCGGAGAGCAGAACGTTCCGGTCGTGCGGACCGAGCCCGCGGGCCCCAGCCGAGCCCGCGGACCGTCATCGCCCACCCGGCGTAGAGGGCAACATGGAGCCTCCCCGGCACACCCGCCGGGCGCAGCGGCCCGCGGAGCCTGGAGCAGAAGCTGCCGCTCTCCTGACTGCGCCGCACCCGCTGCCCCGCCGATACCTGCACAGGTGCGGATGGCTTCGTGTCGGTAAGACTCTGTCGTCAGCTCAGCGCGGGGTCGGGATGCTGCGGGGCCGGGATGCTGCGGGGCGGGCGCTCCGGGTAGACGCTGCGGCGGCCGGTGCGGAGCTGCGCACGGCCGATACTCCGCACTCTCCTCACTATCTCCCTCTAGCTCCCACCGCTATTTAAGCAGTCGCCACCTCCGGCGGCCACGCCACATGGGCTGACAGTTTACTCCTCGCCGCAGTCCAATGGGAGCCGGGGCAGGGCCGCCCCGAGTCGGACCCGGGGTGATGCCAACCCCTACCCTCCGGAGCCGTTCCACGGGAGGAGGGGACCCTGGCCAGGCCGGGGCGGACACAGGCGCACCCCTGTGCCCGCGGCACCGGGCCAAGCTCTCGCGCCCCGCCCCGTACTGGAGGCCGTGGAAGGCCAGGCGCGCCTGGCTTTGGGCTGGCCGGGCCGGGGACGAGGCAGCGCCGACGCCTCGTGGGCGCGGACCTTTTCGTGTCCCTCTCCCACTTCCCCGCGGGTAGGTACACTGTGAGGGGTACGGCCGCGCCGTGCCGGCACCGTGGCTCGGCGATTGACCCAGAGGCTCGGCAGGCGCCGATCCAAGCGCCGTCGGATCGCGCAGCGCCCGCGCCCACTCGTGGCGCACAAAGGGAAGGGACGCGAGGCCGAACGCGCAATCCCGGGACGGCACCCAGTACGGAGGCGGGGGCACGTGGGCGGGGGCGCGGCCCTGCCAATCGCGGGGCCCGCGCGGTGTTGCTAAGCGATAAGGCGATGTGGTGACGGCTGAGGGGTGGCTGGGGCCGCCGGCAGAGCGAGCAGCGCCCGTCCTCGCTCTGCCGGCGGCGGCGGTCGTTCACCCCGGCGGAGCTTGGTCCCGGGGTTACCACAGGGCAGCAGGCACGCCGGCCAGGGATGCGCTGCCCCGTGCCCAGGCCCGTCGCGCCGCCCTGACCGGCCGCAGCAGAGCGAGTCCGGAGGCGGGGCGCGGGCGCCAGAGATTCCCTCCCCGCCGTGCCCTTCGGACGCCCCCCCCTTCCCACCGACGGAACGGGGCGGATCGCTCTGCGTGTGGGCACCTTTCATCCACTTTCCCTGTAACTTGCACTCCTTCGGTTAAACCCGAACAGTAACGAATTTGAATTTTCTTCTGTATTGCCTACGACTGCCACTCCAAAACAAAAAAGCCTTTCGGTCGGCAAATGTGGGCTTGAACACGAGGATGCAAGAAAGTCCCCCGCCTTGTCTCTCGTCCATGGCTTGAACTGGCTCTGGGCAGAGGCCCCGCTCCCGGTAGCGCTTGCACTGCTGCTTCGTAATACCGCTCCATTTCGACCTTCTCGGGGCTGACCTTTAGCCTTTTATCTATATATTCGTCAATGTAACAGGTTTTTAATCCTTTGATAAGAGCAACAATAAATAATGTCCTCTTTTACCTTTCCAGTACTCCGTTCCTTTCTTTGTACAATTCAATAGTATCCACAGTAGTACCTTGCTGCCACTCTTCTCTTCTGGTTCTTAAGAATCAGTGCCCAGTTTATTAAATATTTTGGTCATAAGGGAAATACAAGAGAATTTTCCTGCTGTATTTACTACACCTGTGTTTAGCACAACCTCCTCATGCAGGATCCAAGCAATATTTTAATATTATTTATTATTATGCATGTTTTGTTAATTTTCATACTTACTTGCTATGTTCTTAGAATTACTCTGAAACAAATATGACTGCACTACTTTTTTTTCTGCCACAAGTAAAATAAAATGAAACAACCCAGCTATCATCTTTCCTTACCTACAGCTGACTTAAGGAAACCTGTTTCTCAGGGAAACTGAATAAATTAAAGCTGCGTTACTGGGAAGAGGTCTGCATGAACAGGCATGTCAGGTGACATGGGAGGGGGAGTAAGTGGGACACCACACCAAACAATGACAAAAAAAAAAAAAAGAAAACCCAGAAAACCCTCAAACAAGCAAACAGACAAACAAAAAAAGCCATAAAAACCTGCATACAAACCTACACAAAAGCATTTCTGAAATCTGCAGCCCATCAGTTTACACCCACGGTGTAAGGAATAAAGAGAAATGTTTTCCAGGTTCAGGTGCAGTATTACAAAGATCGTGGAACAAACTGCTCTTTTACACTGCTTTTAACATGTGCACAGAATCTCATACCACCGAACTATTCTGCATCTCCATAGGTCAATATTAAACATGGAAATAACAAAAAAAAATTTCAGGATAATCTATAGCTATTATAAAAATTGGAACTTACACATTGAGTTCTAGAAATAACCAGCGAGTGCTTTAACTGGTGTGTTCTGGCCAAAATTCCTGTAGTTGTTAGAAACCACTATGCTTTGTGCTACAGAAAGAGCTCATTCAGGAGCTGGTTCAAGAGGGTGCATCATGTTGTCCTGGCTCATGAACAATGTTGAATCAAATGACAGGATTTTCAAGTAATGAAAAGATTTAGAAAGAAGCTCACAAGGTCTCTCAGGCCTTATATTGGCTTAGTAACATTTAATGAAATTTCTTGCAGATTTAGCATCTGATTATAATATCACTGCACCTTTGCACTAAAGCAAAACATTTTCAGCAGGTAGTACAAAATAATTATTCAGATTCTCAAACGGATTACCACCACGTTATCAGGTGCTGAAGAGAGCAGCTCTTTGCAAAGAGTATCAGGAAAGCATTTCTATAAAATGCTCCAGGAAAAAAACACACCCATGGGTAAGTAGCTCTCTTCCTTTGTTTATCCTTTTTAGATTTTATACATTTAGCAGCAACTGAGAAGTATTGTTCACTTCAGTGATAACCCTTGCAGAATCACAGAATCTCTTAGAATGGAGGGTACCTCTCGAGATCACCTAGTCCAAGCCCTCAACTCAAGGGTCAGCTGGAACAGGCTGGCCAGGCCCACGTCCATATGGGTTTTGAGTATCTCCATTGATAGAGACTCCATAACCCATCTGGGCAATCTCTTCCAGTGCTTGACCCACAATAAAATCCCCACAATAAAAAGTTTTTTCTTGCATTTTTCATGTGCATTTCCTTTACTTATAGGAAAGTTCATCTCTGTACTATCCCAGGACAGCTCAGCATTACTGGAAATGCTACAAAAGTACACTGATTACTTGTTTTAGTGTCCCGGCATGTTCATTACTACATAGCTATCCTTTGTTACATCACAACTCATTCCAGTTTTCTTTTAGTTTCATCTGTTTTAAGACTTACTTCTGACAACACGTCTGTATGATTCTGGGTATATGATTCTAACACACTAGCAGTGTTTCTCACTGCTTTAAAGTCCATACAATCTCTTGTCAAGGGAAAGTACAATCACTGGTGTGACAGTAGAAATTTAATTTTATACTCTTTCATGCTTTCTGAACAAGTGGAAAGAACTATAGAAGATGAGAAATAATACAGACTCAGATGTAATCTTTTTAAACCCCTTTCTTTCAAGTAGAGAGATAGCTGCACAGGATTAACGGTTGCATTGGTAATTAGAAGACAAGTAGGTTGAGGCATCCCACTTCTAAACTTAAATCACATCTACAGTTTCTCAACAAAATATTTACTAAAGTCCTGCAAGCCCTGCCTGAAGGCACAAGGCTTTACCTATGTGTTAACTGGGCATTTCTAAATCCATGATGCAAGAAAATCTTAACATATATAATTAAAATAAATCAGTATTAACAGTGAAGACTGTAATCTCATAATGTACATAGATTAACCCTTTATTTTAGGCTTGACTGTATGAAATGGGGTATTTGTTCTCTCTTCTGGCTGCAAATATCTTGACATACAAAACTGAGGCTGATAATTAGATCAGATATAGAGATTTCAAAGTAAGTTAATAGCAAGTGTGAACCTGCAACATGCTGCCAACATAGAAATCAGTCTTTAATATTATAATTGCGGATTTTTGCCATGCTAGAAGAGATTTTTGGTTTTAATAGATGAGCACAAGATAAGCTCCTGGATTTTAACTTCTGCTGAACTTCCAGCCTTGTTCCTCTGACTGTCAGATCTTCCGCTGGCATTTCAAATTTATCGTTGGCTTTGATATTTTGCTGAGATTCTTCAGATTGCTCGGTTGAATGTACAACTTCAAACTCCACTGCTCAAAAAACAGACAGAAAAATACTTTGTAGTTATGTTTGTATTTAATTATGAGATTGGATAGTTGAAGACAGCTGATTTACTCTTTTCCTCTAAATATACTACTGCCATAGTGCTACATTGTCAAAATTTTATATTACCAGGACCATTTCTGTACACAGGAGGCCCAGAACAGTCCATTAAGGCTTGCCATACAGATGGTATAACAGAGCGTCTTCTGCTCAATCCTCGCTTCATCCGTACATGTTCATTCTCCACTACCATCAGACTGCTTAAGAGAGGAAGACAGCTGGAAGGTCAGTGTAATGGTTCAAGTCAAGCACAACCTATCTCTTCAGCTGTTTTAAAACATCACATTTTACAAGGTTACCCTTCTCTCCATTGTGAGAAAATGTGTTTGGATATGTGTGATATAAAAGGCTCAGAGGTAACTCTGTTGGCTTGACAAAGCTGCATTACTACCATTATCTTTTGGGTCTTTTTTCAATCTTCTCTCACTTAGGAAAGCATTTAGTATTTAAATCTTTGGTTTTGTTGTCTGAAATATCTGTCTTTCCAGAAAGGACTAACTCAAAAAGAAACATCTTTGTTTGGGAAGCAGTGGGGCTGGTCCTAATACCAGTCAGAGTCCGTCCTGCAGTTCTCACATAATTCTCAAAAAACTGTTATCTCCAACTATCTGAACTTCAGTCTTATCACAGGTTTCTTTAGGTAAGATAAGTGGAACTGGTCAATCACATTATTCACTGTAAGCTATAGGTAATAGTTACAGGTGTTTGGCTCCGGACACTTAATCCTTATTTTTCAAGGCATTGAGACTTTAACTTCAAATTTTCTATGGAGAGCCAAAGTGGACAGCAGAAGTAGCCATAATAAACTTGCGATAACACACACTACAGTGTTCTGTACTAGTTTAATTTTATAAGCATCATAGGCTGCAGTCCCAGATACTACTCAATCACAGCAAGAATAAAAGGTGCACAAATTGACAAAGATCAGTTACTAGTAGGAGAAGGTAAATTTTCAAAGTCAACTGAACATGGTAGAAAGTCTAAACAAAATTCTACATCAAAGGAAATACATGTTCCTGAATTACGGAATGAATTGATCAAGTGAAGATTTATAGCTCTATGCAAAGCATGACACTGTGGCTAGTGTCAAAACATGACACTTTTCAAAATAATTTTTGTACACAGGCTTAGCTTGAACCAGCTGTTCACTTGTGTGTGTGATCTCTGCACTGAGTCAGTTTGGTGGCATTTGTTACCACAGGTGACAAAAGCTCAGTGGATTTTTGAGCGGTGGATGTGAAATCCTGTTGTCCAGCTTGCCACCTAGTGGCTTCCTACAGGTGTAGAAGGTATGGAAGAGGATGCTTGAGCCCATGAAGATCGTTGGGTGTATTTTCTTGCCTGGGAATGGACTTTAATTATTAGAGTACCTCTTCGATATCTGGCAGATAAGAAAGCAGAATTTCACAACATCAGCCATTTAGAAAAGTGCAGGCAGCAGTGTCCAGAAGGTATTGCTTCAAAGGTTACTTTCTTGAACAGGAACAGCAGCAGAATGATAACAGGAATGGGCAGATCCACAGATAGCATACAGTTCTGCTTACAGGCAGTCTGGTTTTTTTTTAAATACTCACTCAGTTTTCAAGGGCCTTTTGTATTCACCCAAGGGGATGACTTTCAGAAATTAATGCGGGAGGCCCTAATCCTGTAAATTCAAAGGCAAAATAACCAAGCACCAATGCATCACATGCATCCCTTCCTGTGAAGACTTCTGTATGCTTCTTTCCTGTCATTAGTAGAGAAACTATAGTTGTAACTAGTAAAGGCTACTTAGTTAGGTGTTTGGAACAACACCACAGAACACAAGCATTCTATATGGCTATTTTTAAGTTTTCGACCGTCAAAAATGTGTACTAACACAGAAATTTAAAACCAACCACTGCAAACTTGTGGTTAGTTCCAAAAATTAGGAAAAGATAAAGAATCAATACCCCAGAAATAGAAATACTATTTAAAGTGAAATATCCTAAGAGAACGTGGGATAAAGACCTTACTGTGTTCTGGTTCTGCTTGGGACTGCTCACGTGTATGAAGGACCTTGAATAAGATTGGCATAAATGTACGCTGTGCGGTAAAACTTAAATGCAGTAGCTTGGTTTGCACGCCAATGAAAAAACACACCTAATTTACAAGCCTGCAACTTACTTTCAAAAGTGACCTTGGTAACCAGAGCTAGCAAGACCATAGCTAAGCACCTAAACTACTTTTGAAAATGGAACGAAATGTTTAGTGTATTGAAATGCTTAACATATCTTCTATGTGATGTGTGTTAACTTCAGTCAGAAATTAACATTCATAGACTTTTTTCTCCTCAGGATGAAAGAGATATATGTAGACATGTTGTATAGGCAAGCTGAAATTTCCTCAGATGGAAATTTCATTTAAGAAATTTGTCACTAGATATTTGCTTATGGCTAACAGTGCTTCTGAAGGAACACCAACTCAAACAAGTTCCTATTCAGGAGAAGAACGTAGAAATGAAGGAAATGTAACTAGAGGATTAGTTAATATTTGTGAAACACTTCTAAGATGAAGTTTTATGTAATGCAGAAAAGAGATCATGAGTCTTTCTCTGATTGGAGCTAGAATGAAGCCAGAGCCAGAGCACTCTTTCTGTTTGTTAATATTTTACCAGATTCTTTCTCTGGCCAGCTTTTTACCCACATGGATTGCTCTTAGAACTTTCAGTGATGTCAGAGCTGTTGAAATTCTGTCTAGTGTGGAAATGCTTAAGATAACTTCTGATGCATGAAGTGTGGAATTTCAGACGACAGAGCTTTGCAAGTAACAATGAGAATTACAGTACAAGAAACTCCCGTATCTAAGCTCAAGTAGTAAATCAAAAAAGTTACTTTACCTCTAAGCAGCTCACTCCTGTTCTTTGTTAGGCTACAATGTAAACTCAAATTATTAAACCCAGGACACGGTTCTGAATACCTGTGGAGGTGAGGTTTCTCGAGAGTGTATAGTGGGACATGAAAATAAAAAGTTTCATCTACACTAAATATGTATAAGTCAAATGACTAGTGGGGACACAGCTTGCCTTACACCCTTATTCCCCCTGCACTGATCCCAGCCTCTGCTGACCCAAGGATAGCTGACTGGAGCTGATAAGGAGCTTTTCACACAGTAGCACACAGCACTCTTCATAGTATTGGCTTCATGCTAAATGCAGTATAACAGCTGAACTTCAATAGGTGATGTTTGCTTTTTTCCCCCCGAAAAACTAGCAAGTATCTTCAATAGCAAGTAGTAACTTTATTAGGATAAATAGAAGAAAATAAATGTCCATTTTCTAAATGTTTTACAAAGCTTCCCTTCCTCCTGCCTAGCAGTTACTCTAAAATCAAAAAGGCCCTATAGACCACAGATGAATGAAGAAAACTTGCAACATGTACAGAAGCTAATCACCTGGCTGTACATGTGTGCCATGATTTTCAGAGGAAAGCATAAAACTCTTCTGATAAACAGCTTTCCCTTGAGGGTGGCTTGTCATCAGCATTCAAGGTGCACCGATCAAAGTCTCCCACCTGCTCTCAACGTCTGGGATAGAGCATTTAAAAAGTAAAGAAATACAGAGGTGTATTTCTTACTTGTACAGCCTATGTATCCTACGTAGCCTTTTAATATCATCAAGGCTTGTACCTGTCTATCTCTAGGAGGTTCTGTTTCTTTCAATAATACAGAACAATAAAAATATCTGAAGAAGGGACCTGTGTTCCTTCTAAACACCTTCCCTCTACTTGTATGCAGAATTAGCATACAAGCTACTAAATCCATCTAATTTCTACAGTACAAACTGAAAATTAGCAGGTAGAGTAAGAAAAGAGAAAATTAAAACATCTCACTGCCTTTTGACTTGTTTGGAAGCTTACACAAGGTCTGAATTTGATGGCGAAATGAATAAAGTATATAACAGTCCACTTCAGTAATTAAGATGTAGTCATTAACTCTTCAAAACACATTGAGTCATTGCATTGCGTAATATGTTGGAAATAAAGCAAATTGCAGGGCTTACTTGACATGCCAACCAATTTGAGTGCCAGTAGGCTGTTTTGTACATGAAAAAAATGAAGGAAACTGTTCAACAGGTTCAGAAAAATCATTTTCATGCTACAGTTCTCTGTTTCACCAGAAATTCCCACAAAACACGTCTACTGGTGTTATCAATTTGGACAGAGTTGAATGTGTTAAAAATAAAGTTTGAAAAAGCAAACTAACTTGCGTGCTTTGTTTCAAATCCTTTTTTGTCACGGAGCTTCCAAGTCTCTGTGTGCGTCACTTGTACCTGAAAGCCCAGTTCACTCTGTCTCAATGACAGTTCTATCCATTGTAACAATGTATTTGATGAATGTATTAAATTCAAGTGAGTGGTTTTAAACAGGAAGATTGAATTAATTTCTATAGCTCAGGCATGAAAAATAATGCAAGCCTCTGCTAAAAATCAGAAGCAGAACTTGAAAAATTGTCCATAATGCTTCTAAGGTGATGTTGTTTCAAAAAAGAAAGATTTTGCTTTCATAATTTTTTTTCTGAAATGCAGAATTCAGCCCAGTAGAATTAAGGACACCTTTTCCTGGAGGAGAAAGCTAAGCAGTAAAAAAAGGTGTTTATAAATGGTATTCTTGCAATGCAGCATTTCAGGGCCTGCATGTTTGAGTAAGAAGTTCCACTCTGGTGTTCCGCATATAAATCTGGATGCAGAGATCAAAGTGAACTTGGTCTCAGGAAAATATTATCCCTTATTGATGTTTCATTTGTTTCATGTTGGCAGGATCATCTGTCCCTTTTGCTATTTTCTAGATCGCCGAAAATCTACATTAAATTTTGCAACAGTGGCTGGAAATTTCTAGACATTAAGAAACTGATGTCCTTGTAAGGCTGCCAGAGCTGTTGCATCACACATACAACAGCATGAAACTGCATTACTATCAGTAATGTTTCAAAGACATCCTTTTGCTTATCCTGTCAATATAGGCCTGACCTGAAATACTCTTCCTATTTCAGTCCCAGCCTCACAAAAAAAGCACATGAATCATGAGTGTCAGCACTATGTCCATTCCAGTCCTCCAGGTCTGTCAATGCACATTACTTTGTCCCTGCAATGCACTGCTGTTGTGAATAAATACACTTATAATCCACTCTTCATTTTGAAAGCCCTTTTAAGTATTATTTTTTCTTGTGAGCTACTAAAGATGGTTCGTTGCGTCCATACACTGGTTTAAAAATAGATGTAACATAGGCTGGATAGGACCTGTGGGTGAAATGTCACAGTGCTTATCACTCCCTGCTCAGAATGTATCTTGACACAACTTGTGTCCATTGCCACTTTTTACTGTGCACCTCCAAAAGCCTGATTCTGTCTTCTCCAAAATCCCTCACTGAGTAGTTAAAAAGCAGCAATCAGACCACTCACTGACTCTTTTTTACCCTGAACAACTCAGTTCTCTAAACCTCTTCTAGTGTAATGTGTTCCTGTGCCCCAGTCATTTAGTGGCCCTCCACTGGACTCTAGTTCGTCAGTCTTTTGTACAAGAGGGTCCAAAGCTCACACGGTGGCCTCAAAAGTACCAAATAGAGGGGAACTAATCACTTCCCTTAATCCAGTGATTGTATTCTTGTTCCCGCAGTCTGTATGTGATTAATAGCATATGTAATGGCATTTATGTAATGGTAATATAGCTCATTTGAAAAGTCTAAATGGCTGCCATTTTACTGTACAGATACTGTCAGATCTCAGGAATAATGATGATGATAAAAATAATAATATCAAGGCAAAAAGCCCAAGCAATTCACATAAGGCCTACAGCACTTTGAAAAATAACTTACTGAAAGCTACACCTCTTATTTTAAAAAAACCTACAAAAAATCACCTTTACTGGAACATTCTGGAGAAATGTTTGTCTATTTATAAAGACCTTTTATAAAGAAAAGTCTACAATCCCTCTAGGTAACATACTCTGCTATTAGCTGTCCCTAAAATTTTTCCAGTATTATAATGTAAGTCCATTATTTTTTGTCCTATCTACAGCAGGTATTAGTTTCCCAAAGTTTTGCCAATGAAGGATTACTTCATAAACAGACCAATAGTTTGAGATTTGTAACACTAATCTGCAACACACTGCTCAGCATAATAGCTGCCATTAAAAAGTTCCTTAACAACTCGCCTGTAAAGAGGCTATACTTCACTGCACCTGTCTTATAAATGGTGCTCTTGCTAAATTTCCAAGAACATGTCGTGATTTTTGTAGCAGTATAACACTAAATCATGTTCAGCCTATGACCCAGATTTTACCTTCTCCTGTCATCTTAACCCTGACACTGTCTCACATGTAAGGACTGGACACTGTCTCACATATAAAAATTTTGTGCTTACTTCTATTTTTTTCTGTTCCAACTTGTTGCACTGGACTATAAAATTCTAGGGAATCCCCACAGCATATACCAGCATTATGCCTGTGATGTCACCTTTTAGGTCTTAGCACTCTGAGCAGTATTGTAGGTATTAACCAGTCAAAAAAATAATAATTAAGCAAGGATTTCCAAATTACAGTTTGATCGAACAGTCACTTGGCAACACATGAAGTGTGCAGTTCTCAAACAGACACTTTCATATTTGCCCCAGCTAAGTTTTAGACTACGTCAAAACAGAATTTGCATTTTCCAGGAGTACGTAATAAAAGTGAAGAAGTATTTGCAATGATGGCATTTAAACCAGAGAGCTATATAGACATTCCTCTTAATTCTTACTTCTGCTGGCAACAGTGAAATTCCCTTCAAGTAACCCATTCAGAGTCTGATGATAGGACTGTAACAACAGCAGCAGTATGTGAAAGAATTAGTGAACGGTGACAGAATCCCTTGTACTTCCACTCTTCCAGAAGAGTCAAATACTATGACTACTTTACAAAGCAGGCTTACCCTGGCTGGTGTTCTTTCGAGGACTGAGTATAGAAAGGCTTGATCCCGTATCTAAAATTCGGCAAACACCTTGGCAGAAATTATGCACTCTAGATGAAGAAAGCTGGACTTGCTGGACTTGACTAGGACTCTGACTGAGCAGCTGACTTTGAACAATCTTTGAGGATGTATCTGCCTTTATTGCTGAGGATGTGTCTGGCCCATCATTTTCAATACAGAAATCTAGCCGAACCTGTTCAAATCCAAAGACGATCTTACAGATGTACATACTTTTCACACCAAAGACAACAGAAAATTGGTTAAATTTCATAGTGGCATCTTGGACTTGGAAAGACAGAAGGTTTCAGCAAGAGGCAAGACAAAAGGAAATTATTATTTTTAATTGTGAAAGGTTGTACAAGAAGATTAATTACAACATCATGGCAGTGATTGAGAAAGCCTAGTTTATTTAGTGTTAACAAATACTATTTTGTACAGGAACAATGCATAATTTTAAAAAGACATAGGTTTTTAAGTCTTCCAGAAGATGACTGTTGAGCAATTCCAATTGAAAAATCCAAATGAAGGTGAATTACATTGATCATAAAACTGCACTGCACTGTACCTCAGCGGATGGTACTTCTGTTTCTTCCCCACAGATGCCTGAAGCTTCTTCTTCCTTTAAGCTAGAGCAGGCAATATGAGAAGAGAACCTCGAAGGATGCTGTTGCCTTGCATACTGCAGCTCCTAATGTGAAATACTACATTAACACAAGTAATTCATGGTCCCTAAAACTAATACCCTTATAGCTCAGTTTGCTGTTACACTGCTAGATTTAAAATAATCAATTAGAAATAATATTAAACAGAATTATGTTCCCTTCAGATCAACAGGGCCAAACTAGCCTTCTAATAAACCTAGTATCAAATATTTCACACATTTCCTGGTGCTGTTACTATCACCTTGCTTGTTGCTCAAGCTTATATTGTCAGGGTCCTTCTTCACTTTTGTATTTTCCTGTGATTAAATTACAGAAGAAAAACTCCAAAAAATAAAGCAGCAATGGAAAAGTAAATCGTCAGCAGCTAAAATAAACTAATTTACCTCTCAAAGTTTCACCAGCTTTCAACTTGTAGTAACTAAAGTGAGATTTGATGAAAAGCAAACTGCTTCAGCCCTGTCAAAGGAGATGCAAATAAACATCAAAGTCTTTCGCTATGTGTTTAAGACTAAAGAAATAAAATGTGAGCCCATTATGTAAAGTAACTGATAGTGAAATTCCTGTAGCTCTGACAGTAATAAATTATCTTGTTTTTTTGTAAGGATGAAGATCTTGGAATGCGGGAGCAAATGTAGCCTGGCCTGTAAGAGTGATCACCTAGAATAAAAACACCCAAGCTAGAATAATTGTAGTCTTTGGAAGGTCAACCTGAAGCTCAGCTTTAGTGTAGGAGCTGAAGCCTCAGCAGGTATGTTCTGGGTAAAGAGCAGCCTGGAATGAGAGTACAGAACAGCCTGGATGTAAGAAGGGCTATCCTTTATAGTCTGGACAAATGATGACTCAAAGGCTCCAGAGGTGGAACGATCCCCAGTGATAGCCACTTCAGCCATGACCTCCAAGCAACCCATCAGCTGAAGAGGCAGAACTACTACTCCCAGAGTTTAGCTCACCATCTGGAAACTCAGTCAAATTCTACCTCTCCGAGTGCCGTAGTCATATTGCATTTTTAAAATCTATTTATTCTTACAAAAGCAAGAATCATCTTTAATGATTTTTAACAGAACATGGGAGACACGAGATGTGTAGAAAAATACAAACACAGTATCTTGCTCATTAAAAATAAGACAAGAGAACACCGAGATGGATGGATATGAATTTTCATTGATCTTAATTTGAGAGTCAGCTAAGTTCTAAGATGAGCTGTGAAAGAAAGAATAATTAAAGAGGCGGAAAAGGGGAAGGAAAAAAAAAAAAGTGGTTTTGAATTGTGGCAGTTTTGCCCAGATCTGGAAGTCATTTTTATGTATGTTTGGTACAAGCATTTAGCTAATCTTTTCAGACCTCAATCCCAGCAGTGAACAGATGAAACAAGCAAGTTACAAGAGATGAAACAAGCAGCTTACAAGAGGACTACTCAAATGGATTGCTGAACCCTAATTTCCTTTGTAAAAATTATTTCCAGTGTTAACGTTTAATAAACAGGTCACTATTTCTGAAACAGTGAACTGAAAGTTCAAGTGAACAAAGGATGCCAAGCTTGTGACTTTAGGTTATTAAGATGATCACAAGCATCTGGAAAAAACTATATATCCATAAGCATGCTGAGGCATTCCACAATAAGCTCATTTGTTGGCGGACCACATTCCAGGCACCCTGCACACTGTAATAGCCACCTCACCTATTCTCTTTTGAAACCCCACAAGAGGGAGGTCAGAATCACGCTCAAGATTGTCACCTAGGACTGGAGTTGAACTTTTCACCTTGGAGTTTAACTTCAAAAGAAGTTAAAGATTTCCTGCTCCAGAAGTACTGCCCATCCCACTGCTCCATAAGATGTAGTATTGATATGCTAGTGAGGCTATGTATTTGATGTTTCCTAATTCTTTTCTCTGAGAACCCTCCACACGCTACAAGATGCTAATACTTCTTGTGGCAGTGCTGCTGTGACAGCTCTTGATCAGGTCCTCAGACTGTCAAATGAAGAGTTGAAAAACAGTACTGCATTCTTGTTTTGTCACAGAACTCAAATAATTTGAATCTTCCCAATCTCACAGCCCAGATGGCTGTGTCATACTATTGTATGTCCTAACTCGTATTTTTGATGCACTCACTAATATTTTTGACATCAAAAGAACTTGATTAGATAAATTTGATAAAATATACCAGAATCTCCAGCTTGCTTTGCACTTACCTGCCTGACCTGTTACAATCCTCAGTTTCTGTTGTCTTAGGCTACCTGCTCTATCTGAGGAAGAATAAGTTTCCATTAGCTCTGGAAAGGTACAGCAGATGGCATTCTCAGTTTATCACTGTCAGATGGATGTTTACAATGTTTGCTCACACTGCAACCTTTAAAACTTCTTCATTGACTAATGGGCAGTAAAGAAGAACAGGGAGTTATTTTCATTCAAGCAATCAGTTCAATATTGGTTATAACTGACACTAGCAGCACAGTCTTTTGGACTTCAGGCAACCTTTCTCTACCAGACAGGAGTGCCCCTCCTGTTGGATACCTTCTGCTAGGAAGAAGCTAAGAGAGATTCAAGTACCTGTGATGGGATGTCCAAATGCAGTGTTCATCCCTGCCAGCTTTCCTTAGAACATACTCGAAAATGTTGCCATAGATTCAGTCTGACAACTTCACCTTAGCCAAGGAATATATGTATTCATTTTCTTCTTCAAATAATATGCCTCTTCTGGGTGAAATACTCCTGTATATTTTGGGTGCTTGGAGAGCCTTTTCCTTTCAGACTCAAATGTGTGAGCTCTCCAAAAAAGTACTACTTGTTTTTACTACTGTTCTTTATCCAAGAGAATAGCAATCCTGTGCAGAAGCTGCATAACTGTTTGCCTAAAGACCTGATTGCCTAAAGACCATTGAGCTTGACCCTGTCAGTACTTGTTCTCAAATTTAATCGCTGGATGATCTTCAAAGCACTTCAAACTTTTACAATATTTTCTTAGATCCACTAGCCCAGAAGCTTTTGTAATTAGTCCAGCTAACATCCCTGATGGCTACAATCACGTGGCTGATCTGTAGTGCTGTTTTACTTCACAGGAAAAGAAATCTATCTGTTTTTGGCATAACTGAGTTCCCAAAACGATTGGGCCAGCTGAGTCACTTAACCTTTACCTAATTCCTAGCACTTACTCTAAGCAACAGAGTTACTTATTCGTAATATGCTTTTCCTTTTTTTTTTTTTTCTTTAGCATCATTCTTAATGGTAAGAAAAATAAAATATTAATTAGAATTTATTTACACTGGCTCTTTCTTAAGAAACTCACTTTTGTCATTCCAACTGTCTGGCCAAATGGTTCATATACTTCATAGTATACCTATGCCAACCAGATAACTTCTGAAGAATTAGTGATAATTGCAAGCTAAAAACCCCACAGGATGGCATACTCAACACAAAGGCGTGGTTATTCCATCTTTTTAGACTGTGTCTAGGTCTGAAAATGTTTAAGACATTGTTAGAATGTATTCAGATGATAAAATTTTCGAGTAGATGGCTGAAAGTTGTGATTTCTTAGTGCAATCTGACAACACGGTGGGATTATCTCCTGTATGGTTTCATATTATCTAGATAGAATTCTAAAGATCTTAGTAGGTGAAAAGAGAAACATTAACTTCAATCTCTTACATATTCATGAATGAACTTTGGTAATCCACAAAAAGGCTCTGGTCTAGGCTCTCAAAATTGTTTTTGATTTCAATTAAGACAGGTAGGAATATGTAAAGGGAGAATTAAAAATAAACAGAGGACATTAGCTTAAACTCAGCTGATTTTCTCCCCCAAAAGCAGAGGAGATTGTAGTTTAAAACTAATATGCTAGAGGCTGACTGTTTGGAAAGCTGCTCAGTAGAAAAGAAACAAGAAACCTGGTGGACTACGAGTTGAACATGAAGCAGCAATGCATTCATGAAGCCTTCAGCTAGCAGCATACTCAACTGCATCAAGAAAAGTACTGCCAGCAGGTTAAGGGAGGTAATTACTTCCTCCACCAAGCACTGGTGCAACCACATTTAGAATATTGTGTTCTTTTGCGCTCCTCAGCATGAGAAAGACATGAACATAATGCAGCAGCCACAAAGAGCAAACCAGCAAACAGCCACAAGGATGATCAGGGAATTGGAACAGCTGACATAGAAGGAGAGGTTGGGGCAGCTGGCCTTGCTGGCCTCCAGAAGAGATAGATCAAGAGTGATCTTTTCAACATGTATAAGCATCTGATGAGGATGGTGGAAGGAGATAAAGATGACTGAGTTGGAGTCTTCTCAGTGGTATACAGTGGAAGACTGAGTGACAATGGGCAAAAAGGTAAGTACAGGACACCTCACTTAAGTATAAGGGGAAAGAAAACCCCAACCAAATGCCAACCTTCTTTATTGAGAGGGTGACCAAACACCAGAAGAACTTGCCCAGAGCAGTTCCCAGAGGAAGAGTTTCCCCAACTAAACTTGGTTAATAATTCTACTGGAGTTTTGTACCTCAGAGCAAAAACCTCTCCCTTTCTGAAAGAACACTGTTTACTGCCTTCAAAACTACAATTACCATCAACTGCTCTGACTCAATCCTCACAGGAACAAATCTGCTGATCAATTAAGCAAAGTACATAGTGAAATCCTGATTATCAAAGTTACTGGGAGATCTACCACTAATTACTAGGGAAACCAGGATTTATTCATTAGTCTCTCTGATAAAAGCTGCAATTTAACTATTCAAGGTTGTATTTTAATTACAAAATATATGACAAGTTAACTATATATCCTGCTTTCGTATATGGAAAAGGTGCTATTACAGTCATTTGGACATGGGTGCTTTAAAATCCCACCACTGTGAGTATTTGGAAATATCCTCACTGATTAATCATTTTAAAGTTTATGTTAGAACATGGTGCAAATCCTTCAAATGGCCTTTCTTGCTTAGTTAAAACCAAGCCTTATGAAATTTGTAATTTAAGATTGCATTTATGCTGCATAAACACATGTGTTTCTGAAACACCTTGGCTGAAGATCATGTTTAAAAATATTACTTTTGAAGTCCCAAACCCTTTAAACTTATGGAGAACCATCTGCCTTGTAGTGAGTCGCTAATGGTGTTTCCCAGGGCTCAATTTTAGGGTCATTTTTCTCCAGTCTTTGATCAATGACCTGGACACATCAGTTGAGTGTATGCTAAGTTTGCCGATGATACTAAATGAGGAGGATTCATTGATTGCCTTGTGAGTAGAGACAACTTAGAAAGAGATCTTGATAGACTGGAATGCTTGGCAATCGCCAGCTGCATGAAATTTAATGAGAGCAAAAAGCTGGATTCTGTGCCTGGGACTATAGTCATGGATGTCTGTATACACTGAGGGACAAGTGCAGCCCTGAAGAAAGGGATCTGGGGGTTTTGACTGTCGGCAAGCTCAGCGTGAGCCAACAGTGTATCCTGGTGGCCAGAAGTGCCAGCTGTGTCCTCAGTGTGTTAAGCATGGCACAGCTAACCAGCAAAAAGGAGTGAATGTCCCACTATGCTCAGCATTGGTATGGCCTTACCTCAAGTACTGTGTGCATTTTTAGGGTCCATAATATGAAAAGAATATAGAAATATTAGAATGTGTCCAGAGGAGGGCAACAAAGATGGTGAACAGACTAGATGGCTAGATTTATGAGGAGTGGCTGAGGATACTTGGCTTGTTCAGCTTAAAGAAGAGAAGGCTGGTGGATGACCTCATTGCTCTCTATAACTTCCTTCCATGATGGGGGAGCAGAGTAGGAGGTGCTGATCTTTGTTTTTGGTGTTTGGTGATAGGATGTGGAGGAATGGCTTAAATCTTCATTGGGAAATTTGGACAATTCTTCCCTGAGAGGGTGGTCAAGCAGTGGAACAATCTCCCCAGGGTGTGGTCATGGCCCCAAGCCTGTCTGTGTTCAAAAAACATTTGGGATAATGCCCTTAAGATAAACAGCTTAACTTCCAAGTTGTACTGTGTGACATTAGTATTCAAAGATCCTCATGGGTTCCTTCCAGCTCCGGATGTGCAATGATTCTATGGAATCTTCCAAAGACAGATTTGAGCTAAACTCAGTAACAGTAATTTAAATGCAGAATTTTAAGGTAAGTTATATTCATGGAATTAGAACTGTCTTAATGGCTCATTATCACTAGATTTCAGAGAGCATATAATTACCTGTGTTGAGAGTCTGTGCTGTAGATGCTTTAGAACTGATAGCTGACACTGTGTTCTTTTGACAAGTTCTCTTGGAAGAAGACTACCAGAGGCAATACAAACTGTGCAGTGTTTAGAGCTAACAGGATGCCAAAGTCCTATAAAAGAGAGAACATACTGAGGAAGGCATTCTTTGTTGTTATTCTGTCACCAATATTACATTTCCAGCAAGTGTTTACAGCAGGTATAAATGAATCACAGAACACAGGCCTTCTCACTGCAGATCGTTTCAATGCTATGCAGAAATGGGCCTCGTGGTTTTTTCCTTTGCTTCATTGCCAGAAAAATTATGCATGGAACTTAAATATCCACAGTGAAATCTTTTTACATTACATATACTCTTAATTCAAGTTTTCTCTACAGTAAGCTTACTCTGCTTTCTCTTCCACTTTCCTAAAGCGTTAGTTTTTATTCCAAGAGATACAGTACCTCTTTTCTGCTCATAAACAAAGTCTTAAAGTTCAAGTTCCAGTTCCCACGCTGACATCTAGGCACCAGGGAGTTCCTCATCTAAGATGTTTATCAACAAAAGTCACTACATACAGACTCTCTGTCTAAATGTATCACATGCATTAAAATTGTTTTACAATTACTCATTGGTATGTTTACTCTACATATAAACTAGTTGAAAGTGTACTACATGCATACTCATTGTTCTATCTTAGCATCTCCTATCACAGGATAATCTTACTTGCAAGGATTACATGTCTCACACAGTCTCACATGAGCTATGCAAATAAGGGATCAGTCAGGCCCAGCACCTTGTTTTTATAACAAGGCGTAGCTTTCTCCAGCTCAAAGGATGAACTGATTCCCCCATTTATTCTAAATATATAAGGTAGCACTTCTCTTTAGAATAAATTTACCTTCCTTTAACAGCATTCCAAGTTCTGCCCTGAGTCTGTTTCCCATTTCAATCAGCTGCTGCTTTTCTTGGCTCAGAATTGAGATTTTTCTTGCTGCTTCCTTGAGTTTATTTTGCATTCCTCGTAGAGTGCGTTTGACGCTATACTGACAACCAACACCAGTACCTACATGAGGTAGCTGTTGTCCAAAATCTACCATGTTTTCTTCAAGAACTTTGGGTTCTGGCCCCTGAATAAAGCAGATAGTGCTTACAATGAATATTTTGAAAGTGAGGTCTGCAGGTTCAGAGATGTGTACAAATACGCATGAGAGGTCAGTTGAAGAAAAAAGTGTAAAGTTGAAGTCTACAGCCCATTTCTTAGGGTCCATTTTCAAGATTTTGTAAGCAGTATAGGACAAATTAAACTGTGGAGCAAAACACTGTAACAGCTTGAGACATTCCTACAGATATTTTTAACTATAAATGTTAAATAATACACATAGGATAAACACTTTATAACTGTAAACTAAAGAGCACTTAATTTTAAGAAGATAAAATGTGGAAAAAGCCTCTTTATACCAAATAGCAATCTGCTACAAATACTTCTTTGTTTAGTCATTATGTACATACAAACATAAGGGGTAGATGTGACTTTAAACATTTACTGAAAAGTAAAGATTCTACAATCTGTTTTGTCTCTGCCAACCCAAGTCCACCTGCACATATACATAATGATAAGGTACATACCTAAAAGATCATATCCTTGTTTTTCAAGACCTATATAGTGTCTTCTTTCAGCCCCCGCAGAGGAGACTTTTTGATATCCATTTAAATAGTTATCAGTCACTGAACAGTCATCTCCCTCTAAACATTTTACATTTCACACATTGCCACAAGTATCTAAATGTATCACGTGCATTAAAATTGTTTTACAATTACTCATTGGTATACATATAAACTAGTTAGAAGAGAACTGCACTAACTATGCAGTCCCAATCAGTTTTCAACTAAATCACTCTAAACACTATGATTCACGAAGTACACATTGAAAACTATTATCCATACTGAGAAAAAAAACAAACCATTGTTGCCTTATTGTGCCATGCAACACCCATGCTCTTATTTCTTTGGATAGTTTTACCAAGAAAAGGAAGGCTCTTGAGAACATACAGCGAAAGCATGCAGGCCTACAAACAGTATGGGGGAGAAAGGTAGAAAAATTAGTGCAGGACTAGAGTCTAAAAACACTGACAGACAGCAAAGTAAAAGGAAAAAGGAACATCACTTTGACATGCATCTAGTGATTTGTATAAAAGCAATTAATACGAGTAGCCACAAATTATTACAGTCTACCTTCGTCAGTGAAATTGACATACTAAGGCTTAACATAAAGAGATGTGAAGGCAATGACCAATCATGGCACCACTGGTTCTCACACTGTGGACCACCTTCACCAGATCAAAAGGCGAAAGCACATCACCTGGCTGGGGCATGGAATGCCATTTGCTTAAACTTTTATTTTTCCTGAACTTTTCAGAAAAACATTCCACAGCATTGCACAGAAGTTTGTTTTTTTTCTTCAGGTGACAGACTGTAAGCTGTAGTTAAGAGTGGAACTCAGAAATCTTTTTACCTTTAGATCTATGTCCAGAGAAAAATTCTGCAGTACAGAAGAGAGAAAACACTGAAAAGATGGGTACTAAGGAAGAGTGGGAGGAAAAACTCTCCTCAGAGCTGATACCAAAGAAAAATATACATAAACGCAAAAGTTTACATGCTATTTTTACTAGTTTCCACAATAAACTTTCCTCTTCTTCTTTAGCATTGGAGTCTATAATTTCTAGATTATGGTCACAGAAACTCTGTTGTATTACATGGAAACAAGAAAACTATCACTATGGCTCTCTTTACTGACTTCACACCTGCACCCCTATGTTTAGTCACCCTTATTGCTCAACAGATTCTGAACTCCCTGAGGTAGAAACATTTTTGCCTGTAATTCTTCATGGCCTTAAGTGCATCCTTAGCATGCAATTAATAAATGCAAGAAGCACAGAGAAAGTGTAGAAAAGTGCTAAAGATAAGCACTTGTAAAATCCAGTAAGAAATTAAAATGAAGTTTTGCCCATTGTTTTCAAGATATTTTCAGGACTGCTTCCAGCTCAGTCCATGTCTAAGAAGGCTTGTTATGTACTGAGAAAGAAAAAATAAAGCAGACAGCAGAAATAGGCAGGAAAAAATAGCTCAACTACAGTGAAGACAGCATCAACTACAATTCCAGCATTTTATTCACTTGAAGTTTTGGCCTGTATATCCCCTATTTGCTACATGTCTATACATATAAAGCATAAGTAATTCAGCATTTCACAATGAAGGTGCAAATCACTGTCTGAAATTGTTCCTGTTCTCATACCCAGCCATGAGCATTCAGTTATAATTCAGCATCATGAAGCAAAGGATTAACCTCTGGAACAGAGAAAGTTCACATCTTACGGTCTCCAAGGCAAAGTCACTCTCTATTTTTTTTTTTAAGGCTCTATCCTCACTTACAGAAATGCAAAGAAAATCAGAATGCACCTTGGACACTAGTTTGTAAAACATTGTCTGCAACAAAAAAACCAAACCAAACCAAACCAAAATAAAACAAAACAAACAAACGAAAAAGAACTGGTATAAAATTCAATTTTCACCTAATTCTGGAAGTGGCCAAAGAGAAAAAACAAATCTGCACTGCCTATACTGGTACACAACGATTTTCTAAATATAATTTGACAGCATGAACAATTCCCTTCTATATTCAGCAAAGAGATAAAACTGAGATTAAATGTGATCTGTGCATGGTTGGTTGTGTATGTTTCCACACAAGGTTCCCAAGGCTCCTAAGTTTTATTTAAACATTGGTGTTGTTTCAGTTTTTAAAGCTCTTAGCTTTTCAATCAGGACCTCTCATGCTTATTTATTACTTAGCTATTATTTCAATTTTCTTGAACTTAGACCGTTACTGGTGAGTCCTGACAGTAAGAATAAAGCATGAAACTGACACCGGTAGATCTTACAGATTACTTGACAATTAGAAAAACCTGATTTTTAAAATTGTTTTTTTAAACTATCTTACTTCAGACTCTGCTTACTACACCATGAAATAGCTAGGAGACAGGAAGAGGAGAACATACAGTGACTTACTCCTTACATAGTACTAGATATTTGTCCCAGTTTTCAATTCCACTATTATTTTTTTCCAAGAGATGTCACTGTCACTTTAATGCTCATATTGTTCTTACCCTTTAAAATAACACAATGGGAATGATGTTCGTAAACCCTTGAACAGAGCAAAATATCCTCCCACACCCAGTGGGTTTTCCCTCCATGGTGAGCACTCCAAGACAGCACTGGAGCTTGGTACTTTCTCCTGGTCATGCCAAGCTGCACTTGATATTTAAAAAGAAAGGCTAAAATGTGGATTTAAAATGGAAAACCTGAAGAGGTGACACACAGTAGCTTAAGCATTTGCAAGTGGGGAAAAAAGCCATCAAAACCAGCTTGCAAGATCAGAAGTGACTTGTGCCGGGGATGACTAGTCAAAATTTATTGCCTAGAAAGAGTAAGTGTAAGTTTGGCTGGAAAAATCTTTGCTGGCTCTCATCTAACCAATCACATAAGCACATATTACTTCACTTTATAATATTTATTCAAACAAAAATAATACACTATGTATTTAATTACACACACACATACAGATACTTTTAGGTAGTTTAAACCTCATCATACCTTTTCTGTGTCTGGGTTTACTATACAATCCAACTTGGTTGAGCTGACTTTGATGTTTCTCAGTGTGGTTCCAGTTGAAATTTTGTTTGTGCTCAATGAACCTAAAAGAAGAGTATAATATGAATGTATATGTATTTATAGAGAGTTTAGGCTTTCATAGCAAGAGCTCCTTCAGAACACTGTCTCATGCATATAAATATCTAGTTACAGAATCATAGGACCATAGAATTATTTAGGTTGGAAAAGACCTTTAAAATCATCAAGTGAAACCAGTAACCTAACACTGCCAAGTCCACCACTAAACCATGTCTTCAAATGCCCAGACTTACATGCCTTTTAAACACCTCCAGGGATGGTGACTCAACCATTTCCCTGGGTAGCCTGTGCCAATGCTTGAATAAGCCTTTCCAGAAAGAAATTTTTCCTAATATATAATCTATACCTCCACTGGCATAAATTGAGGTAATTTCTGTTGTCCTATTGCTTATTAGTAGGAAAGAGAGACTGATCCCCATCTCACGACAACTCCCTTTCAGGTAGCTGTAGATAGAGGTAAGTTCCCCCTGAACCTCCTTTTGTATACCACTTCAGTAGATATACTGTAAATGGATATACTGTAAACTCCCATGGCATAGGGGTTTGGACTAGGAGATCTTTAAAGATCCCTTCCAATCCAAACCATTCTATGATTCTACATACCAGCTTCACTATCAGGAATTCTGTCGTAACTTGTAATATACATATATTTGCTTTACTCTTGCAAAATATATACATGCTTGCTTTTATAGTGGTAATTTTGTACTGACTTGTAGTGTGTGTGTGTATTTGTTTTTACTAATAATTGTTTTGTAGTAATTTGTAATGCAGAATCTCAGACTACTGGGTGCTTGTGTATTGTGCAATCTTGAGAACCCCACAATAACAACTTTTACACACTCATGGATTGGGTAGCCCTCAGAGGTTGTGACTGTGACTGCTAAACTTCCTTAAATGAACGTAAAGTTCTTTGTCAAGAGTTGTCACCTTGCTCTGCAAGCTGTCTGTTTTCTGTTAGAGGAAGAGAGGACAACATCTGCTCATCAAGACTCTCCATTTCTTTCCTCATTTGTGCAATAGCAGCCCGAAGGCTGGCATTCTGTTCCTGCAGCTTTTTTATTTCCAAGGCAGGAATGTCTTTGCACAGAGAACTTTTATCATCATACTGAAATATCTGCAAGATAAAAGTACAAGACGAAAAGGACCCTTCATTAATAAGTGACACATATTCTCTCCACACCACCACACATACAGATCCTAATACTTTCAACCCACGAACATATGTGGGAGAAAAGTACCATAGAAGGAGAAGAAATGTATTTGTTTACTGAGGATTTGCCAGGGAAAAAAGTGCTGTACTGAGAACATCATAGGAGGAGGCACAGGTGGGGAGGACCACAGCACCAGAGCTGGCTCTGTTTTATAACTGTTGTTCTGCGGGTGTGGTTTATCTCTCTTCCGTGCACAGGTACCCCTTCTCCTTAAGGAACTTGCGGGCCCAATAGCAGTAACAGCAGTCCCCTTTCTGAGCTGTCAAATTCTTGAAAGTGTCATTGGAGATCATCGGTTGACAATAACATTATCCTGGTTTGAAAGACAGGTATTTGCCAAGGAAGATGGGAATCTCCCTGGAATTGAATCTCCCTGGAATCTCCCCTCCCTCCAAATTATTATGACTTCGAAATCACAGGGCTTCCAGGCAAAGATATTGAAAAAGGAATAACAGTTCGTCACTAGACTATATATCTATACAACAAGACAAAACAAACAACAGCAACGACAAAAAGAAAAGCCAGTAACAGCCTTTTCCCGCCCATCAAGCGATTTCCCCTTTGGTGTAGTTACGACGACAACCCACAGGGGGCGCTGTTTTCTCGTGTCGAGGAGGAGCGGCCGCAGTGACTCCCCCGCGGCTTCCGATGCAAGTTCGGGACCTCCCTGGTGGTGATGGCAGCTCCGATGAGAGAGAGGGAAGAAAGGTTTACTCCCCCAGGCACCCACGCGAGGGGTGATCGGTCTTCGGGACCTCTAACGGCGGCTGGTACACCCTGGGAAGGGAGGCAGGGCTTTACCGCGATGTCGCACTACCGTACAAAGAGGTCCAGCAGACGTTTTGCTCCGGCTTCAGGCGGCCCTCTATGCGGCGGTTCCGGGAGGGGGGCGGAGGGAATGACTTCCCCAGGCACCCACCTGGACTGCGCTGGTGTCTCTCGGCGCTGGCAGTCGGCGAAGTCCCAGTCAATGGAGCAGCCGGAACTCCCTTTCTCTCTTGCAAGCAACGGACCCAGAAGCCAGCGGCAGGCAGAGCTCCACGGCAGTATTGAAAAAACGCTGCGCGGGAGAGGTCCAAGGCGAAGAAAAACCACACGACCGCCTCTGCTCCCAAGCGGGCAAAGAGTGCCCACCCCCAGCTAAGAAACTGCCAAAATAACTCTGCTCTCTCCGCTCCCCCAGAACCATTACAACGGTATGCCAAGGCCACGCCTTTTGTCGCTGGATCGCTGTCCATTCGCCATCTCCCTGAAAACAAATGGGAAGAAAATTCCCTGCGGGGGGGAGTGGGGGGCGGGACGAAAGAAAGCAAGAAAGAAAGCAAGAAAGAAAGCAAGCAAGAAAGAAAGAAAGCAAGCAAGAAAGCAAGAAAGAAAGCAAGAAAGCAAGAAAGCAAGAAAGCAAGAAAGAAAGGGAAAACCAACCAACCAGACAACAACCCACCCCCACCAAACAAAAAAACACCACCAAACAAACAAAAACCAAAAAATAAACTAACAAAAAATCACCAAAACCAACAAAAAACCCCCAACCCCAACAAACATAAAGAAGCTGGATGTCCTCCGCTAAACCAAGAAAGTGGAAGGAGTGTATGGACTACACCCAGATAACCTGGACAATTGACAATATCTAGAAAACATGGACATGGATTCAAAAACACATTTCCTCGTCACTTGAAATTCCAGCACAATCTTCAGGAAAAAATATCTAGTAGGACCAATGGCATATAAAACCCAGAATATTAGGGTCCCGATATTATTAACTTTTGCCGTTTCTTCATTCAAAGTATGTCTGCAAAGATTTTTATATGTTTTGTTTGACCAGTGGTAGTGTATTATAACTGTGGTTTCATCAAAACAGAGAATGCAGAATTTAGATTCTACCCCTGTAAAAATCTTCTTTCACTGACAGAAACATGTGTCGTCATCTGTTTAAGACATGCAGATGCTATTTGATACAGGAATATTAGAAAGCCATGCAATAGAAGAATATACACTCCTACAGTCACTAAGCAAATCCTAATTCACAAGCCATTCAGATCAGATGTTTTTCACACGGAAAAGACCATGAAATGTCTTTCGAGTATTTGTATCTAAATGCTGCTAAAATGTTTCTTTATATTTAACCCTAAGCTTAAATTGTTGCAAAGCAGCAGTTCTGCCTCTTCAGAGGCACGGCAACCCGTGAGGCGCTCAAGACGCTTCAGCAAAATACTTCAGTCTCAACATTTATGCCTTGCACAGCCTCAAACATTACTCCATTTCCATCTTCTCTGTCATTCCCCACTTCCTTCAGCCCCCTTATTTTCCCAGTCATACATTTGTTCTGCGAGTGCGATCTGAAAGTGTCATCTGGAATGCCAATGGCCTTCAAATTAAATTTCCCTGGCATAAAGACAATGGCTACCCTGCAGATTCTTTCTCCTGCCCTAACAGTACAGGCTACATAGAAGATGAGAATAATCACTATTCTGCTTTTACAATCTCTCTAAGGCTGTTAAAGAGAGTCAGGGAAAGGTACCAGTAGGTAGCAATGCAACACCCAGATGTGACTTTTGGGGCCCAGGACTACATCTCAACCTGCAATATGCACATGAACCATCACAGTTTAAACAAGAAATGCAACTGTTCCAGATTTTTGTAAGTGGAAATGGGTCTAGAGAGAAGACCCAAAAAACCCTAATAAGCCAGAATTACTCTGGAAAAGCACTCTTTCCTTTTCTGTGTGCTTGTATGATATTATTAGCATGCTCTAGTTAGACAAACATGACCTAAGCCATACTACAATATAGGTTATAAGCAAGATTTTCCAGTCTGGTGTGTTTCACATCTCAGATGCTTATTGATAGGCCAAGAATGACTACTGCAACATTTCTAGCACACTCCTGGGGTCTCAGACCAATTTGAAGAAAAGACCTGTGCATTGAAGATACTGTGCTAGGGTATATTTAAATTTTAATCTTTCTTGCATCAGTCATCTGGACCAGAGGCTAACCAGCATACTATTCCTTCTTTAAGAGGACTCATTGACAAAAATGTCTTAGTCACTTTTCTTCTTCTGTTTGTTTACACTTCATTTTGTACAGAAAAGGTTCTGGACTAGAGTAATAGACTTTTTAATTTTGTTAATTAGGTTTTTAAACACTGGCCCTTCCCATAAAAGGAAAAAAGACCAAAAAGGTTTTGCTGAGATGGGTACTGATTATTCCACATGCCGAAAGTGAAAAAGCTGGAGTTTTTTAACAAAAGAAAGAAAAGAGTGACAATGAAGACAGTCTTGCCAACCACAGCTGAAGAGAAGAGTGAATACAAAGAAGAATATAAAGAAGAATCCCTGCCCAGCCCTGATTCTCTTGGTATCTCAATGATCAATTAGCAAATTAGTCCAGTTTGAAATGAAATGGGAAAAACTACTTGCTCCATAGCAAGTTTTTGCTAGCAGTCTACTTTTATCTATAATAAAAATTGTCTTCAGGAAGTATCTTTCAGAATACAGCACTTTCTGCATTCAGGAACTACTAGGCTTGCTTAGCACTGCTTTTTTTAGGAAGCTCTGGTAAAATGCTCTCAACTCGTCACTGTTGAGCACCTGTAGATGCCCAGTAGAGTGCACTACAGCATACTCTTCCCTTTCAGTCTTTTACAGGGTTTTCTACTCCTCATGCATTATCCTTCATCATGACTTCAAACCAGCATTACATTTGCAATTTTGAACGGCTTTTTAAAATATATGCATTTTAATAGGTAGCAATGAAAAGAAAACTAGTTAGTGATACTAAAATACAAGACACTATTTTAAACAGCTGGCATATTAGTGTTTTGAAACGTTGCCTTAAAATTTTAACTTTACAACTTTAAAATCTACCCTGAACTGCAACTGACACAGAACCTCAGGAATGAGGTTCCAGAAATTAATTCTTCCCATCTGATTGCCATGATGGTACAGTATGTTGACACGTTTTGGAGCAACTGTCTATATCCAGCTTGCTCCTTTTGCCAGTGAGTAACGAATTAGAGCCATAATTGGGCCCGCGACACCTAATCTATGTGTATTCCAGGCTAGATATGTCTGTATTTTGAATGAAACATATGAAACAGATGAACTGCTTACAGTAAGTCCAGTGGAAACAAGGCCCATAAAGTTATCTTAGAATGAATTCATCCATGTCTACATTAAGTGTTGTCTAACCTGTTTCTCCCCTTCAGGTGAAATACTGTGATTAAATTATGCTTGTTTTGTCTGTTCTCTCTCAACAGCCAAAGCAGAAAGAACAGTCTTCACTTCATGCAACCTGTAGTCTGTTTTTTGTAGATCAGCTTCAACCTAGGATGGAGGGAAGGGAGGGGAGGCAGAGGACGTCAGTAGCTTAAGGACAAAGAGATGGAGGAAAGAAAAGGAAAGGTAAGGAAGGGAAAGGGAAAGGAACAGGAAAAGGGAAGTAAAAAGAAAAAGAAGGAAATCAAAGATACTTTAAATAATAGCACAGGGACTTAAGCACATCCCTTTCGGCTCTGTCAAAAACTGCCTTAACAGACAAATAATTTAGTTTTGTTGTCTTCTTTACGTGAAATGGAAAATGCAGATTTATCTCTCACATGTGTTTACATGCTACAGTTATTGATGCCTATGAATCACTTTGGAAAGACAATGATAAAATAAAACACTAGAGTAAATGCCAGCATTCTGAACTTCACAAACAAGTGTTTTCTCTGTACCTGTGAGTTCACGGGGCAACCGGGCATTGAGAATCGTTAGACCATTGTGTAATAATCTCAATAAACATGTATTTAATTTTTCAGAAGCAGAAGTTTGTACACTACACAAAATAGGGGTTTTTTTCCATACAAAAATACCCCAGAGTTTTACAGGACTAATATTGTTCCCTTGATAGAATTCAAGTGGTACTGTGATCTGAAACTCTTTCTGTCCTGGGGCTGCTCTAAGAGAGATCTTTCTTCTTGTGCTACAATGGCAAAGGAAAAGCATCTCTCAAGCCAACTCGACTACATGGAAAGGGAGAAAAGGTCACTATTAGAGATTATTCACAAAAATTAGTCTGGTCTCTGATCAAATGCATGTGATGAACTGCTGTGCATAATTCAAAATTACTGTTTTACAAATTTTTGAAAGAAGGCTAAAGACATATTTCCCTGAGAAACACCATGGTGGAAAGACTCTATAACTCTCTATGCAATAGATGATGCTTAAACAATGTTAATTTGAAATTCTCACCTCCTCTCTTGATGAAGACAGTCTGTGTGTTAGATCCTCTGATTTCTGATATGAATTGCATTCAGCATTCTCACAGAGCTGCTGCCAGCTCACTTCTGTTTGCATTTTACTCTTTTTCAGAGTCCATTCTTGCTCAGCTGCCAGAGATGGTTGTTGTTTATACCTATGATACACAGAGCAAAGCTGTTGACTTCAGCAGAATAAATACTAAGGATGTTTTGTGGATATTTTTGTTGGTTGTTTGGGTCTGGTTTTGTTTTGTTTAATCCAGCTTTGTTTGTTGTCCTCATCTTCTTTCCTTGTTCTATTTTACAAATTACCTATTTTATTTTATTCTATTCTACTCTCAGCATTTTACTGAACAAAAGCATTTTAACTGCTTAGAGCTCAGTAGTCTCTGAGGGTCCATCTGTATGGGTATTTAAAATCAGCTTTGGAGGTCACCACAGCTCAAGCGGCATAAACTGCCCTTCAATATCAATACTGCTCTCAGTACTTCTATCGAGAGCATGTTTCTGTTTCACTAATATCAGAAATGAGATACAAAAGAACTGGTAATTTAAATTGCTGCATTGTCAGGGCAAAATTTCTAGGCTAAAAGGCTGCTGCATTTACATACCTTAAAAAAACAGTGTAGAAAGAGATAGAAGGTGCAAGTATTAGAAACTGAAACAGTATTAGAGATCTCTAATCAAGAACTCAGGTCAGAAAACTGCATAGACCAAAGGTTTCTTCTAAAGAGCCATCAGGTTTAAACTGCACGACAGAGTAAGCAACATGTGCAAATTTACATTTAATAAGTATACATGCAGTTGTGCTTCTTTTGTTCTTGCTGAGTGAACAGCAGTTGGTCATGCATTCTTTATAGTCAAGACTGCAATAGGAGAAAGTGGTTTTAGATCCATTACTACAGCAGTGTCCTTTAAAGAATACCCAAGACAAGTAAACCAAACCAGAAACTAAACTCCAACTGTGCAATATTCAAGAGGCAGGAATCCATGTGAACAATCTGGAACTAAGTTGATGACTAGTGAAGACCGCACATACAGAGAATAGAGATTTTTGAAGAGTGAATTCCTCATTACTAGCCCTAGAAGGATGACAGAGGTCTTTCAAATACCTCTATACAGTTCTTGGTTGCACAGGAAAAAAGCCAGTCACTATGAATACATACCACAAGTATCCATGCTTCCTGCTATCCTGGAAACAGTTCAACACACTGTGAGTAAAGGGCAACAGCTTAAAATAAGTTACCTTAACTTCATGGGACAGAACTAAATAACCCTTTTCAATTGTCTGCTTGTGAAACTCGCATTCTCTCTTTTTAATTTCCACAACAAATTCAGGAAGCACTTCCTACAAAGGGAGTAACAGATAGGTAACACTGGAACAATGGTACTTATGTAAACACTGGATTGTCTCAGACCTTTCAAATACTGTACTAGTTTAATCATTGTATAATCTTTCTCCATTCTACTAAGAATCAGAATGTGCTGAATGAAACCTATCATCTAGTCTATGGTAGGTCCCCTAACATGACTTCTACAGCAAAGAGGAATTTAAAGAAACACATCAGCCAAACAGTATCCTTTGCAAAATAAGATCAGATTTCATAACTACTGGGGAGAGGGGAGAGAAGAAACCCCTTGTTTTACAAAACCCCCCACCATCTTACAGACATTAAAGTTCAATTCCTTTACAGCCATCTGAGCACCTGTAATATGCCAAAGACTATGCATTACAGAAATAACTGAACTTTATTTTAACTTCTAGAGGAGCAGAAAGGTGCTATATCTCTCCAGTGCTAAAAGTTATGGATATTTTTTATTTATTTATTTTTCAAAACTTTTTTGAATATAAAATAAAAAAATCTTAACAGAAGTTAAATGTATATTCTAAGCAAATGAACAAAGGGATATTGATTATTATGTACAATCTACTATAAGTTGCTAGGACATCCATCTTCTTATGTGCACACACATATACATATGGATCTAGTGGTGATAAAAATTTAACTGTTTCCCTCTGATTTTGCAGAATGACAATAGAAACAGCGGAAGAAGTAGTCACTAAGAAATCACATGAAAAAAATTTAAAGGTACATCATAGAGACATCTATTCACTAGTCTAAGCTTTTTGTTCAAGTTAAGCCAAACAATTCAGTACTATTAGAAGGGAAAGTTTTGGCTGCAGTCAAGAGGCCTTTAAAGCGTATACTTGCAGACTTACAAAAGAGTTAACAAACTAGAGCCTTACTGAAAAGTTGCTAGAAAAATTCTACCATGTTTTCCACTCTGAAGATGAAGTGACAAGAGGACTGCTGGGAGACAGGATACTATGGGAAAGACTTCTTCCCTCTCTCCTCGCCCTGCTCCCCTCATAGCCATTGAATTTTAATTTAAAGAAAAAGAATAAAAACAGACATATTGTTTGTCATACTTGGGAAAAAAAAAATCTGTTGTGAGAAGACTTTACAGGTCAATCCCAAGTAAGAACAGTACTACAGAATGGACATTCTACTGTGAAATTCTTCCAAAGTAACATTGCAAGTTATTCCAAAACATGGAAATTAAAGACAACAGTAAAGATACCACTGAAGAAGTGTTAAATTCTTCCTTCACAACACCTGTGTTTTGTAAGTGTATGAAAAACTCATCATAAAGAAGCCACAGATTTTCCAGAAAACTAAACGGTTGCAGTGAGCTGCCATCCAGCGGCTAAACTGATAAAGTATGTTAAAAAGTGTTTGAGAGAAACTACTTTGATGAATTAAATTGATAAATCACAACTGAAAACAAGAGAATGAGATCACAAGGGATTTTGTCTAATTGATAAAAAATCATGTTAGTTTAGGGGGAATAACTGCAGCACATCCACTGACAAGCATGGAAGATGTGCTTCTTTATTTGTGAGCATAAACAATGGAGATAACTTTTTTCCTTCTGCAGTACGGTAAGAGAAATCATGTGTATCAGATGTAGCCTCATGCTTGTGGACAGCAGCTAATCAGCTTCATCATTACAGTTCAACCACACAATATACCATAATTTCCAAACCAAGCCAGTTATCAAATATTGTTCAGGTTCTCATACTTCTTCAGGTAGGTTCATAAACAGTCTTTGGGAAGCCCATAGGAAAGAGAGTCCTGGATGAAGATTCGTTATTTTATCAGGACTACTATACTGAGGGCAGCGAGACTTGGATTGGCAGGTGTTGGGTGGAAGATGTAACTACCTAGCAATACCACTTCCATTTATACTACATATTGGTTTGGTCGACAGGCCAAATATTAAGTGTTCTAGTTCTAACAGCTAAACACATTCATATGTAAATTAGTAAAAGTAATTCCAATATCAAATACATTTTTATACACAAACAAAGAAGGAAAGTTTTGTTGTTCTTTAAAGTTTGTTAAATAGAAAGAGGTGGTATAATGCCTCCCTAGGGTATCACAGTTGAAGATCAAATTTCACTGTTAGTAAGATGATCCTTTCATGGTGAAATGATAGGAATATAAGAAGCAGAAAGGGGGAAAAAAGTGCCTTGTAATTACGAGTATGATAAACAGTGTACATTTATCCATCTTGCCTAAGGCTACCTCTGCTTTCTAGATGCTGACCTTTCCTGCAGTTTCGAGGTTAACAAATTTAGCAGTGTGCTTACTACATAGAATAATCTTACACACTCTCACATTACTAAGCATATTCTTAGCAGTTCCTTACAAGGGGCAGCTGTCAAACAAGCAAAGCAATGGCTACTACACAAGCAGGGCATAATTTTCTAAACTGTAGTTACAAATGTAATCCATTTTTAGAGGAACAAAACAATAAGCAAAAAAAAAAAAAAAAAGCTTATACTACTATAGCAATGTTAAACCAGAACATGCTAATTGAAAAAAATAAAATTGAAAAAATCATTGCTACGACACTGCAGCAACACAACATCGCTTGTCCCACATTTTTATACCAGTTTCTGACATCAGCGTCTTCCGGTTCTTGAATCTGTTGCTCCATGTGCAGCTTCAGGTTCACATAATCTTCATGCAGATGATCTATGTGACTATTCCTAGAGCTATAAACAAAAATAAATGTACATTAAAAAGCATGAGGGATCCACAAGTAAAATTTTTTTAACAATAACATGTAACTACTAAGAGAAGATGCTATTATTCCCTAAAGAAACAGTCACCATAACATCTTTTTTTCATAAGTTAGTGGAAACCAATTATAACAGTATATGTTATTTCCCAAAACAATCCTTCAAAAGGTTAGATGCATACAGAATATAGAGGATCTGCTGAAAAGCAGTGCAAGACCTCCACTGAAGTATAACTGAGTTCCTCCTCCACTCAAAAATTTCTGTTACATAAGGAAAAATTTCAAAACAATGGCTGACCGGCAGAAATTTGACCTTTTATATACATTTAAAAAATAGAAGCCACTCTGTATCTTTTCCACTCCTCTCCCAGTATTTTTAATTGCTATCAACATAAAAGTTTCTCTGAGATCCAGTGGAAGAATACCAGTAACGTCAGGATTTCAAACAAATCTGAGGAGCTGATGCTGCTACCAAGACCAGTAAGTTCTCTAATGATACACTGAACCTTTTAAGCTCTGTATTAATCCCTGCAAGACTTAACAGGTTTGCTGCAGCCTGTCACACAGCCAAACAAACCTAGATTGCTATTGTGCTGTTCTGCAACATTCTATTTACTTTCAACTCTATATTACCAGTTTTTTTCAACTGTATTTTTACCGGTAGCTGAATGACCATTGCATTTGATTAGATAAGACTGATCATATAATACTTACAGAGACAAAACTCTGAACTAGAACTGGAGAGTCACAAACAGCTAAACGCATATTCACTTTCATATTCTGCTAGATTTTGTTTTTAAATTTACACTTCACCTGAATTAATCTGAATCCTATAGCCAGCACTTCTGCATACAAACCAAGTCTATCAGAAGGCTCAGTGTAGTCTAGACATGCACTTTTACACCCCCCTTGATCATCCCAAAACTCTTAAGGGCAAGGCAGATCAGAAGAATGATTGCTGTACTGTGCTCAGTATCCAGCTCAGCCGGGCAAAGAAGCAATTGCTGGGTTTAAGAGACTCAAACTCCTCCTTCCAATCACAAAGGATATGCTCCATGTAAAATTCCTGAACTGGCTTTAAATAAATTTGCATATACACCACACTAACATCAATCATTTGGTAACCTTGATGAATTCCAGAGTCTTGCCCAGATCACCCACAGTAACTAAAAAAGTAATTTAAAACTTACCCAGCCATCTCTACATTACAAATGTAGTTTGATCCAGAACAGTTTACAGCACTTTACAACAATTACCATTTTAAGCAGAGAATAATCCCAGAGACTGTTATTTCTGAAGACAGTATTTCCATTAAACAAGAATTATGTGCAGACAAAACTCAAGAAATAAGCGTTTATTCCCTCTACCCTGCAAGCTGCACATATATTTCTCTTTTCGTCAAGATATGTATGATGACTCAAGTCACAGTTCAGCCCTTTTCATTAACAATATTAACTGTTGTATCCGATTGTCTGCTTTTAGTTTAAAAAGAAAATAAACAACAGAGAGCCTGTGCTTTTACAGGCAAACCCCTTTACTTGCTTCACATCCATCTCTTCCTATTGTTTATTCTCCATATTTGCCTTATATCTAATTATAAATTCTGTAGAAGAAAAAAACAACATTATTTTTAAGCAGTAGGGGTGCGTTAAAAAAAAAAAATCGTTATTTCTGCTCAGCTCTCTCCAGAGATTTGGGAAAATCTCTGGAGTCAATACAGCTTCTCTCACTATACAGTATTATTCTGTGTCACTGGTTACAGATAATCCTTTCTGACTAAGCACAGGGATGCAGAGAACAAACCGGACAAGCATGCCTTTCAAATAGTGGCTCTTTAATCTCTTTAAATGAAAGAAAGATTTTCAGACCAGCAAATGCTATGCAATATCTCTATGCTAAAGGATGTCACAATTTAAATAATGTTTTTCTTCACAAACAAACTAGACAGCTCTAGTTCTCTAGGATCAAAAAATGAGTCTCCGATCTTTGGATGTGAGAAGTTTAAGAAAATTCAAGCTTGCTCTTCCCAGGTATACTGAGGAACAAACCCTGATAAAGGACACAATGATCTGATGGTCTTTCAATTCTGCTGGCCAAGATTTCACATTTATCCCTAAGTCAATTTAAATAATGTTTTCTCATCATATTCTGATTCTTGTTGGCAATGTTCAAATCATGCTACCATGCATAGACAGTGTAAGTACTATCTTCTGCACTTGGATAAGGAGAAGTAGATGACTTTTTAAAATGTCACTATTGTGGATATTGATGAACAGTACTGCCTCCCTGCCTATAACATGCAACGCTAAGAAAGATCTGCTCTTTCTGCATCACACTTTCAGCTACAGTTGCTCCAAATGTATCAGGTGGCTACCACAGTTAAAAAGATTAACTAAATTTGAAGTGTACAGAGGGAGAAAAAGACAATCGAGTGTCGGCAAAAGAAAACATTGCCAACCGAACAGCCGGCTGGCAGGAAGCGGATACCACAAGGAAGGATTCAACGGAGGGCCCAGAGGGTCAGATGTTCTAAGGCAGAAGAGCAGATGGCAGGCAGACTGTCGAGGTCAAATCCGTTAGATGAAGGCAGTAGAGAGGAGCACAAGATAATGCTTTGGATTCAGGGACAGCACAAGAGAGGACACTTAGCACGAAGGGTGCAGAAAGACAACGGGTCCCCAGAGAGAGAAAAGGGCGCGAGATGCGCAAGGCGACGCGTCGGGAGCTCCAAAGGACAACCTACGGCATTAACGGGATGCCGTGCGACTGCGCTGCCTTCTGGTGGAGAAGTCCAGTCGCGACTCGCTTTCTGACGGCACGAACCCCCACGTCCCTCTGCCCACGGCTGTAGGCCTCGCCTCTCTCTCGAGCCGCGGCGGGCGGGGCCGTGCCGAGAGGCGGGCCCGTCTCCATGGGGCCCGCGGCGCCGCCGTGAGGCCTCTGCCGCTCCGGCCGCTCTCGACCGCGAGCCGTCTCCTCTCCGGCGCTCGCTCAGGGAGGCAGCGCCAGTCCCCGTCTGTCTCCTCTCCTGCTCAACTAGCCGGCGCTTCTCGGTTCCTCGCATTGCATTCACTTCCGGGCACCCGGCAGCGTATTCTCTCCTTCTCACATTCTCCCCGTTCCGTCCTCATTACTCTCACACAGCAGCCCCTTCTCTGCGTCGTGTGAGCACAGGCACGCTCCTTTTCAGTCCCGGTCTCATTTAGTAAGACACTCTTCTCCCGAAACACAGCTAGTACTTGTCCCATATTCTCAGATCTCACTCTCGTGTTCAGTTCTCTTCCTATACATTTTGTTTATCCAACTGTTTAGTATTAAACAATTTCCCCTTAGCACAGATCAGGAAGGAGACTCTTGGCCCCTTTCAAGTACAGCCATTAGGGATGTGAACAGACTTCCCATCCTCTCTGAACTCCCACTGCATCATGTAAAAAACTTTAAAAAGCTTGTAAAACAAACCCAGGCCAACTGCAACACGAGGTCATGCAGCACAGATAAATACATTCTGCTACCAAGGCACTTCATTATTAAAAACTGTAGCCATCAACTAAACCGCATTACACTGTCGGGGTGAGACAGAGGAAGATGTAACTCATGAAGCAGGCCTAAAGCATGATTTTCCCTTAGTCACTCTAGATGACTTGCTTGTCTAGAAGTCATGAGGCAAACTTCCTGTAATGTTCTGTCACTTCTCTGTTTTTCTAGATGATACAAACAGCTGTTGCCTTCCAGAAACTTGAATGTTGCACCCAAGTGATATCTGAAGTACAGTAATTTAGAGAAGATAGAGTATTATCAGTAGTTCTTATATATCTTTCCTCATGTCATCAGAAGAGAATTGTGTGTCCTAGCCCCATACCGGTTAAAGAAAGAAGGGGTTTATTTTCAGCAGTAACTAATAATGAAAATTAGAATCAGAACTAACAATTTGACTTTTGAAATAAAGCAAGTTCCATTTAGCTAATTATAATTTCAGAATACTGCAATTATGAAAGAGATTTTGTTCATCTACTTATATGAATCACCTCTGGTTTAAAATACAATGGTGAAAACCAGCTTCAAATGATTTTCTACATCTGAGCACACAAAAATTACAGCACAAGTCCCAGCATAACTTATATTTTGCAGTGGGCCCTTCAGAGCACACATCAGAATCAACACATAACAGGCGAACGTCTACATCCATTCACCATTCTCACTGCTGACATTCTTTACATCTTTGTATGAGGCACTGCCTAACCTATCAACCGCATTATCTTTTGCAACCCTTCCTCACCCCTGCCCTTCCTTTCAAATTAGCTGTCGTCTTCTCCAGTGTACCTTCAAACAGCCCCTAGTCACGTATTTAAGTGCGTTAGTTCCCCAAATGAGTAACTGATGACTTCCAGTGATTTAATAGTGCCCCAAACAGATAAACTTTGATGGTGAGTAAAAAAGATTACAGTCTATACAATGTCAATTCGGGGATTGATGTTGAAACCTGAATACACCTAGTCTGCAAGTGAATGGCCTAAATTCAGATAATGATAGACAGTCAAAGACTGATTTTACTAGTCTTTAAGATTAGCAATGTCCCTCTTACTGTCTGTAAGTAATCTACTCAAAATAAACCACTTCACCTTTCTCATCTTCACACATTATTGCAATGAATCCTTAAGCACGTACAAATGTGTACTATAGTTCACCAAACTGAACCAAAAGCCAGTGCAAACATAATGTGCAAGGAAAAGAAAAAACTTCTAAGTCGTTAAAAGAGCTTCAGTTCCTGCCTTGGTATTACATGATTTCAGCAAGTAAGTTCTAAAATATTGGAAGCTACTAATCTATGCAATACCATAGGTCTCAAAAGACAATATTCTATTCTACCTATCCTCTACTAGTTAGAACCCTAAACCTGTGTATCTCCACATAGGTTATAGGAATCATAGAATCATTTCGATTGGAAAAGAATTTTTTCAAGATCATCGAGTCCAACTGTTGACCTCCAGGCATGCTGACTCCACCACTTCCCTGGACATGCCATTCCAATGCCTGGCAACCCTTTGGGAGAAGAGATTTTTCCTAATATCCAATCTAAAGCTCCCCTGGCACAACTTGAGGCTATTTCCTCTTGTTCTGTCACTTGTTACCTGGGTACCCCCACCTTGGTACAGCCTCCTTTCAGGTAGTTGTACAGAGTGATAAGGTGTACCCTGAGCCTCCTTTTCTCTAGGCTGAGTCTCTCCAGCTCCCTCAGCTACTGTCCATCAGACTCGTGTTCCAGACCCTTCCCTAACTCCATTGCCCTCCTCTGGTCATGCTTCAGCCCCTCAATGTCTGTCTTGTTGTGAGGGGCAAAAAACCAAACATGGGATTTAAAGTGCGGCCTCACCAGTGCCCAAGCCAGTCACCCCCCTACATACTGGATTGGGTGTTAGAAGCACACAAGAGTGGAGCACCTACTCCTGAATTTCCGAAGCCGCAGGTAGCCTTAGGAGTGCTACTTTCTGTACTGCACTTGAGAATCCCACCACAACTTTCAGAGACGCTAAACAGCGATATCAACACACACTCAGTTTTATAATCCAGCCTTTGTACGAATCGCAGTTGAGTCACAAGAGATTAATGCAGAAAGCTCATTCCATCCTGATGTAAAAGGAGGGGTATGTTATGAAAGCGTATTTGCAGGGAGTGCTCCCTTGGTAAAGGACGAGGAGGGAAGCCTGTAAGTTGTCTACGGAGTGCACAATATCGCACTCAAAATTACTGAGAGGAAAATAACGAAGCAAGGAAGCTAGTAAGAGTAATTCTCATGGGAGGAGACAATGAAGGAACTATGATCGCTTCCGGGAAAACAGAAACGGCAGCACAGAACAAACCTCACCCGCAGAAACACATTCATACGTTGAAGTCCACTGGCTCCTCCGGACAGCCAGTGCAGCATCCACGCCGGCAGTATCCAGCCCTGCATTGCACTGTACGCAAGCAGCGCAAAGCTCGTGATGATGCCTTGTGAGGCCCCGGGGCCCCGCTCCAAGCGGGCGCCGGCGGAGCCGCGCTGCACGCGGCCGGGGCCCCTGCGCCTAAGAACCTGTAGCGGAGGGAGAGTCACCGTGGCGGCGATAGGACCCAGGCGGTGCCCCGTGTGGCAGGGCGGGGCGAGCAGCCACAGACCCGCCGCGCGGGAGCGCTCCCCAGCCGGCGGGACCAGACGGGCTGGGGCGGGTCTGCCTGGGCACACGGGGACAGAGCGCTGCGGTCCGGCTCGAGCAGGGGCATCCTCACGCTGAGGCGCGGGACGTGACTCAGGTACTGAGGCGGAGCCGTCGTGCGCGATGTTGTGGGGTGCTTGCCTGGCGCAGGGGGACGAATGCCGTGGGGAGCGCGGGGTGGGGGGTCCAGAGCCGGGTGAGCCGAATCCAGAGCGCCGGGATGACCGAGGGCACTTATCTGCGTGGGGCTCTCCGGGCCAGCGGATGCTCCGGAGCGCCGCCCAAGCTTTGGGCTAGCGCGGCATAGGAGTCTCGGGTTCATCCCTCGCCCAGAAGCTGCGCTGGGCGCCGATGGGGCGGTGAGCACGACGCCGACTGTCCTCGCACCCCTTGGCACCACCCCACGACGGTCGGCGGGGCGCCGTCCCGCCGGCTGCGTTTCTCCCCGTGCGTGGGGCCAGGCGGGCGCACCTCTTCCTCGGGAAACCCGCGTTGTCTTATGGGTCTCCCAACGTCCTCATCGCCATCGGTCTGAAGCGCTGTCCGGGCGCTGAGCGGTGCTGGCCACCGAGACCCGCTCAGCCTGCTACGAGAGAACCCTGCCCCCGGCTTCCCCTCTGGCAGTCGGGTCACGCCTAGGCGCGTAGTGCCGCCGGCCCGAGGGCACGTACTGTGTCACACCGATGGCTCGTGGGACACCCGCGAGCTCGGGCTTTGTTCTCGCCATTCGTGGCCTCAGACCGTTACTGGGCGCCGAGAGTCTCCGCGAAAGCCGCCCCTCCGCGGTCCCTTCGCTACTGCTCACGTCCTGTTTCAGTGTCCAGCCCCGGGAGGTGAATTTCGGAGTTCTTTGTCACAGCTGTGACCGTTCAGGTCCGTCAGAGCGAGCGACGCGCAGTCTGAGGGACCGTCCCCTCCTAAGGACATCGTCGCAGCCCCGGGCATGAACTCCGTTGCTCGGTAATCAAGTCCACTAAGAACCGTGGGGCGCCGGGCCGCGGAATCGCACGGCGTCTCCCTGGTCTGCGTGAGCATCGGCTGCTGCGGCGACCCAAGCGCTCCGCGGGAGCCGTCTCGGCTGAGGGCTGCGCGGGCTACGTGCCCTTCCCGGAGCGCCGCCCGAGCGGTCGTGGCCGTGGCGACGCCGCGACCGCCACCATTGTTTTCCCAATCCCGCTCCCCCGCCGCGCGGCGGCCACCGCAGCCCCTCTCCATCTCTTGGGAAAGAGCCCTTTTTTGATGTTGTTCGCAATCCACCTGGAGGGGTCTGCGGCTTGCCTTCTAAGCAATTCTGCGGAGAGAAGAAAAAGCGCTCAAAGGCGGAGTTGAATTTCAGCAATTCAGCTTCCTCACAGGCGCAGACCGTTAGCACTAGTGGAAATTCACTCCTGAGCAGCGGATTTCATGCTTTTGGGGTAAAGCAATTGGAAAACCGTTCAATTTAGGATGTCACAGAGTAAAGTCATGTACGGTTTTGCAGTGTTTATTTCAGAGGAAGTGGTGTGGCAGTCAGCCGTTTTAAAATGAAAACCAGAATCTATTAGTACAGTACACCTCTTGTGGTTCAGTCAGAAGTATAACTCCAGGTATATTATAGAAATAAGAAGGTGGCATTTTAAATTGTGAGTGAAGTGGCAATTCACATATCTCAGTGTATGACACCCTATTATGGAGGTGCACTATCCAAAGTGGTTGTGTAAAATGCTACCTCTGAGCCAGACATTTTTCCTCACTACATTCAGCTACATGTGCTCACCTAGCTTGAGATACAGTGTTTGTGCATGCGAGCACTTTATGTATTAGGGTAGCTCCATGGTATTCTGCAAAAATAAGCATGGATGCCCAGCTGGTGAAAGGACTTGACCCTTAATTAGTATTTATCTAGCTCTATCACTTCTTGGTTTTATATTAAACAATGTAAGGACACTTCTCGCCTATAAGCAATTGGCAAGCATTTCTGTTTTTCTGAAGCGTCAACACATTGCAAAGCCATCATAGCTTCAGGGCTGAAATAAATTTTCATTATACGTGAAAATGAACTGTAAGTTGTTCCTAACTGAAGTTGGGATTCTGCAACTTATATTTTTGAAAGCATATGGAAAAAAGTCAAATAACTGCAATACAACTGAAGGCATGTTTGTCACTTTTCTGTGAACACAGAAAGGGCATGTGCTCTCCGGTATTAAGGTGCTGCTGTGATGCTGACATTAATGAACTTACGGTAATGGATGTGGTGAAAAAAATCCCATAGACTTTTAGCAAAATAAATCCACTTCTCCAGAAACTGGGCATTTGATATAGATAGAGTAACTCTGGAGGTTGACAATGTTATTGTATAGTATTGTACAGGACTAGTATATTTGTTTTCCGAAATAATATAAAGAGCAGGGTTCTAACATTTTCATGATATAAAATAAATCAGGCAAAAAAATAGTCACAACTTTCCCTGTAGAGCACTTTACCCAGATAATAGAATTTAGACTGGTTAGTATTATCTGCTATACATAAAATTGCAATGTGAATTTACTGTCACTGTGGTCTGCTAATAACTTGTGATGAATGTAACTCACCGTGCTGCAGCAGTGAACAGTTAAGATGTTTTGAGGCTAAATGGGGGCTGGAGATCGGTTAATAGTCAAGAGCTGGTATGGAACATCACTTGCAGCTACAGACAGCACAGAATTAAACTAGAAGTTCTGAGAAGGAGATGAGAGAATGGGGGAAACTGGCGAACCCTTAAGAAAGGCAGCAGATATGGAAAACTGTCTCTGTTGAAACGGAGGGGGCCAAAATGGGACAGTGGCAGTCACTGTGGGGCCTTGCAGGGAGGACAGGAGGTCAGGATAGGCATTGGTAAACATGGTAATGATTTTGTAAGGAACAGAAGTTTGCAGCAGCCTTTGTAATGTACACGTAATTCAGTTGGCTGATATTTAAGCAGGTAAGCCACAAGAAATGCACTAGTGGGTTATATCAGTGGCCCATCTAAATGGCTTTTATGAGGTACCTGAGTTGTAATAAAATTTGATTTAAAGATATGTGCATTTGTACTTTTGAGAATCAGGAAGGAGTTAAAGTCACGCTGAATAGGCAGATGTCAGCGATGTCAATACAAAGCGTAGTTGTTCTATATGTAGAAGGCTATCATAAGGGTCTGGAGAATATTAAAATAAAAATATTTTTTCAGGAATCATCTCCAGCAAAATTTCAGCAGAGCTGGTTAGTTTTAGGATTCTTCACTTAAACCCAAGAATAACATGCATATTTTGTTCAGTCTGCTTAGATTTTAATACCCTTGGGCAAATACAGGAGGTTTATGACTCCTATTAACACAGTGTTGAGCAGCCTATGCTTTTCAATGTATTCATACCCCCGACACCCTATGACGAGAGAATCATTATTTTCTTTGTTTCACAGATAAGAAAACTGAAGGAGGATGTCTGCATTGCTCAGCTTAGACCATCTTCCTTATTTTGTAATTATACAGTTCTCAACCAGGCAGGGTTCCAGACTGAAGTCCATGCTGAACTTGGTTCCCTACTTGGAAGCTTATGTTCTATTTTTGATAACCATCTTTTATTTGTATCACAGAAATTCGAGGTTGTGTAGATTTCAGCCATAGTTAGAAGAAAGTAATTATTCTTAAGAATTCTTGAAATTAATTCCTCTTGAGAACAGGAAGTTCTCAAGCTATATAGGTCAGCCTACATGCTCATAAAGGTCCTTCCTACCCATACTGCTGACCAAGAAGTTCAGCTATGTTGCCAATAAGAGTATTGGCTAAACAAAACTAATAGATTCTTGCCATTTCTAGCTGTTCCTTTCTATAATACAAATGCTCCCCTTTTATATATATCATCCCAGAAACCACACCATCACACCACCCACAATGCTACCTGCAGTCACCCTAATATTTCCTTCTAACTGAGTCTATATTGGTTTCCATGACAACAAGAAGATAATATCAGGAAGATGAAACCCCACAGATTTAACTACATTTGATGCCTTTCTTTTACACATTACCAAAGCAAGAACCCATTCATGATAGAAAGAGTCTGGAATAAATACTGACAGTACTTTCATGTCTGTTGTGGAGATATGAAACTGAGCTGCAGCCAGTTAAATGTAATCCTTTGCCTCCAAATAGGGCTGAGCTAACAAAAGCAGAAAGCAAAGCAAGCTGTTGCAATAGTTAGGCAGTAGCCGCCTATCTTAGCAGGCTTTGACAGCATCCCAGGACTAGCGAAATCCTGAGTAAAAATGTTGCCTGTGCTGATCAACCACAAGCCTGCCTTTTCTGAAGGTGGTACCCCTTGTTTGTGCATTTCACACAGGAACCTCCGCTCTACTTCCTTATTATTTCTTAAGGAGGTGAATACAGTCTTAGCCTAGTAAGGCATACCTCAACAGGATGAAGTACATCCTTGCTGTGTTTATGGAGACAGGGTTCATTTAGTTCTGGTTAATAGTTTTTTAATTTTGATGTGTTAACATGAACAACCAATGGACAAAACCAGATGAATAACATTGATTATAGAATCATAGAATGGCTTGGGTTGGAAGAAACCTTGAAGTTCATCTCGTTCCAACCCCCTACTGTGGGCAGGAACACCCTCCAATAGACCAGGTTGCTCCAAACCCCATCCAACCTGGCCTGGAACTCTTCCAGGGATGGGACAGTTCTCTGGGCAACCTTTGCCAGGGCCTCATCGCTCTCACACTAAAGAATTTCTTCCTAATACCTAATCTAAACCTACTGTCAGTTTGAAGCCATTCCCCCTCGTTCTATCACTACATGCCCTTGTAACAAGCTGCTCTCCAGCCTTCTTGTAGCCACTTCAGGCACTGGAAATGTCTGCAGGCTGAACAGTCCACATTTTCTCAGCCTTTCCCTTTAAGAGAGCTGTTTTCGATGTATGTGTGTGTGAAATGTGAACCACTCTTAAAAGAATGGCATTTGAAGATCTGGTGTGGTGGTTTATGGTGATTTTTAGCCAAATGTGGTAGTAGATGTGATGTAAAGAAGAGTAAATGGGTATTGCTGTGTGTTTCCCTGTAGGCTTATTTTTATGAAATGCTGGAAAGTAGGCCAGTTTCCCTCACATCAACAAGCCTAGGTTTTTCATCACGGCCGAACATAAAACCGTTTTACAGACTGTTCCTCTAAGCTGGTAAATTTCTTAAGTCTCTTACAGGCTGACTTGCTCTGCTGGGCATGAAAGAGCTCAAGAACGGCTAGGAAGGAGGATATTTTCCTCTCGTGGGAGAACCGGGCTCCGGCAACCCCCGGTCGCGAGCGCTTGCCGGGGTGCGGCCCCGGCCCCGCCCGCGCCGCGCGCGCAACTCGCGGGAAGCGCCCGCCCCCCCCGCCCGAGTCACGTCCCGCACGTCTCAGTGCGGCGGCCCGCGCGCGCCCTGCTGGGGCATCGCAGTGCGGGGTCACGCGGGGCCGCGGGCCGGAGCGGCTCCTGCAGCCCTTGCTCCGAGGGTCGGAGTGGGGGTGGGGGAACTGAGTCTTCCTCCGAGCCGCGTCCGCACCAGGCTCAGTGCGCCGGATGCCGAGTTGATTTCTATTCTCCTCGAAAAGCTTGGACAGCTCTCTTCTGGAAGGAACAAGCGTGCTGCCAAGTAGTTCTTAACCGTGTTTCTTCTCAAAGCCACTCGCCGCTTCATATGGCGTGGATGTAGTTTGCTGTCTGGGTTCAGTACTGTAGGTCTGCAGAGGCTGCCCTTAAAACAACTTTGCTGTAGACGCAGTAAAGGAGACTGCCCCAGCCTGTGCGCAGAGGTGAATGCCATAAGGCACTGAATGTCCCCATCGAGCAAGCCCTCTGTAAGCAGTCTGGAGAGATTGCCAGTTGCTATTTTTCAACAAAGCATGCTTATATATTATTACAAACTTTGTGTTACTATTAGATGGGTAATGGAAACGAACAAAAACTGCCCAACCCTTCCCCCAACATTTTAAACCTTCACTCCAAATGAAATGTTCTGACAACTTGGAAGTAGTGTGAGTGACAATGCCTCCTACCCCCCGGAGTCCTTCAATTTTACATCTTATTTCTGTTCTTTATACATCTGAGTCGAGATACTTCCGTCAGCATTTCCTCTGTTATGATTAATATTACAGAATTGGTACTGTCACAAGGATTACCCTTTGTGCACCTACTCTGTGCTGTCTGGTTATTGCTTTAAAAAAGTAAATCCTTGTTTGAAGAATGCTTTATACCTTGTGTCAAACAAAAGCTATTGGGAAAAAGAGTTTTGAAGGGTGGACAGATCCCAGTGTTAGGAGTCTTGGCAGAGATGCATCTTAAGACTTTTATTTAGCAACTCAAAGCCTGCTGCAGAAATTGCCGAGTCTACCAAGCTGTGCATTTTTATGAACTCTCACAGCAATCAGCAAATGAGTCACAGACACCTCGATGACTAGTTTTGTGGAGGTATTGTTTCCCTTCTTGTTAAACCATTTTATATTCTAGTTGTTTGGACTTAAGACAAATTGTTTTCTGTTTATATTTGATTTCCAGAAAACAAGAGGTAAAGCTAATACTGCGAGGCTTACTGTCCTCATACAGGCCAGGGCATTAGTAGAGCCATAGTCATGGCCAGATTTATTTCTGCATCATGTACATAAAGCTGTTTCTTCCAAGAAGTGGGAGTGCTGGTCTAAATACCATAGTAAGTACATCCATACCGGCCTATTAAGAATCATGCATCTGGTGCTCAGTTGTCTAGACAAGTCTGCATCAGATCGTTGTGTCGTATACAGACTGGTTCTGAAATGGAGCTGTAAGAATCACATAGTTCCCAACTTACAACAATTGCTGTGCAGGCTTGTATTGTTGAAAGCAGAAGCATTCTTTACTCATGTGCAACTGTGGTTGCACTCCTCTTTTAGATACCACTGAAGAGAAACACGGACACAATCAACTGCACTTTAAAGAAATGGCCAATTTTTGTACATGTAAGATTTAATGAGTAAGATCTTTGTTTGAAGGTCACTTGCAACATTTTCAAGACTTGTGTAGAACATATCCTACAAAAAACCTAGCTGTTGCGATGCAGTAACTCCCTGCACTCCTTACATACAGGGACACTTCATGTGCCTTTTCAGTGTCTTATTTACCCCACATCTCTCCCTTTTAAAACCTGGCAGCATTACTGCCTAGAATGTAGTATTATCATGACAAAAGATTTTAATTTTTAGATGCAAAGGTACTTATGGCTGCATATAGAAAATGTGAAAAATATGATTCATCAAAGACTACTTTTTCTTATTGATCACGTAATAACAACAATGGAAAGTATTTGCCTCAGGCAGGCAGTTGTACTGAGCATTGCTGCAGTTACTAATTCCCAGCCTCCACAAAAATGGCTCGCGGAGACTTTCATTGCAGTTTAGCTTATGAACTTACTTGATGTGTGAAAAATGACAGCTCATCATCATCTCAGAGGGATCTATCCTTTCAAGATAGCAGTGTATCAGGTCTGTACTGCTGTCCTCAGTGGGAAATAAAAAATCTGGGTGATTAGTCCACCATTTCACAGAACACTTGTGATGCACCAAGTCTCCTAAGTGAATAGGCCCGGAGCTTCATGTAACAAGGTCTTATAGAAAAAATCCTGCAGACTTTAATGCAGTAATTATTACATATTTGTGAAAGTCAAATACACTCCTGAACTGCTGTAATGGCTTCAGGTTTTTGATGAAACAGTGATTTATTTGGCTAACATCCAGTTCTGGCTCTGAGAGCTGTGAGGGGACATTCATTTAAAACTCAGCTGTGTGCATCTCATTTTCACGTATTTTTGCAAGCTTTGTAAGAACTAAACTCAAACAAGGAATAGTTAAAATTGTACTGCATCATCAAGACTTTTATTTAAAGTACTTCCATGCCTTAGTTTTAATGACAGTGCAATTTCATAGACACTAATTGCTTTTTGTTTCTTAGGGAACACAAGCTTCTTCATCATGGGAGCTGTAGTAGCTGATGATGGTCCATCTGGTGTTAAAGCCCCTGATGGAGGCTGGGGCTGGGCTGTCCTTTTTGGCTGTTTTATCATCACAGGATTCTCCTATGCCTTTCCTAAGGCAGTTAGTGTCTTCTTTAAAGAACTTATCCGGGAATTTGGCATTGGATATAGTGACACTGCATGGATTTCCTCCATTCTGTTGGCCATGCTTTATGGAACAGGTGAGTAGTTACCTGGTTTTGAAACAGTGTTGTGTCATACAATTAAGGTTGTAAATCTTACAGCCATTTACAGTGTTTATCATGACTGCATATCATTACTTGTGTGCAAGTAAGGCATTCCAAAGAAGAATTACAATTAATCACGTAAATCAAAAGGTTATTTAAGCCCATCCAGCTTGGATTTAAAATTATGTCTCTTGAACTCAGTAGCTGCTAAAGACGATGAAAAAGAAAAATCACAAGGCACTCTGAAGACAAAAAAGATTGAAGTATTTGACTATAGAGGAAAGGACATTTTTCCTGATTGGCTCGACTGCATGGACAAAGTACAGAACAAGTCAGAATCATTGAGGTTGGAAAGACCTTAGACCTTTAAGATCATTGATTCCAACCATAAACCTAATACTTTGAACTCACCAAAGAAAGTGTCATAAAATCAGTTGCAAAAGTTGGTTTATCTTAGCAACTGTAACTTGCTTTTCTTGCCTAGGTCCACTTTGTAGTGTATGTGTCAATCGCTTTGGCTGTCGCCCTGTCATGCTGGTGGGAGGCCTTTTTGCCTCAATGGGGATGGTGATAGCTTCCTTCTGCACAAGCATCGTTCAGATCTATCTAACTGCAGGTGTGATTACTGGTAAGTAGTATACATTGCTGAAAATGAGTTAACTTATATCTTAGCTTCAGAAGAAGTTCTGAATAAGTGAAAATTCTGAATAAGTGAAGTTCTGTATAAGTGAAAAATACCTGAAGTATCAGGATCACCCAATGGGGCTTTTTTAAAGACGGCAGATAAATGTGGAAATAAAATGCCATTTATTTCTGTTACGAATGTTTAATAGCGTGAAGTGTAATCATAAAGTACAAGGATACTATGAGGGTAGAATGCTCTGTGTTATTTTAGGATTCTTTCGTCCATTTTGAAGAAAACTATTTTCTCTTAAGTCATGAGTCAGAAAAACTGTAATTAGAATATCTTTAACAGTGATATTGTACGCCAGCATTAATTTTTATGTACCCTCTACTACAGGTTTGGGTTTGGCACTAAACTTTCAGCCTTCACTCATCATGTTAAACCGTTACTTTGACAAACGCCGGCCCTTAGCCAATGGGCTATCTGCTGCTGGGAGTCCCGTGTTTCTTTGTGCTCTCTCACCGTTGGGGCAGATACTACAACATGAGTATGGCTGGAGAGGAGGATTCCTTATCCTGGGTGGGATGCTGCTCAACTGCTGTGTATGCGGAGCATTAATGAGACCTTTGGAGCCACCCAAAAAGTCTGAAGCTACCAAAGAGCCAGCTGAGAAAAAAGTGAAGAAAAAACTTCTGGATTTCAGTGTGTTTAAAGATGGTGGTTTTGTAATCTATGCTCTAGCAGCATCTATCATGGTGCTTGGCCTCTTTGTTCCCCCAGTTTTTGTTGTGAGTTATGCCAAGGATTTAGGGTATCAAGACACCAAAGCAGCTTTTCTCCTGACTATTCTGGGATTCATCGATATCTTTGCTCGGCCAATCTGTGGAATGGTAGCTGGTCTTAAATGGGTTAGACCACGCTGTGTCTACCTCTTCAGTTTTGCTATGATTTTTAATGGCTTTACAGATCTGATGGGTTCTATGTCTGTCGATTATAGTGGACTGGTGGTCTTTTGCATTTTCTTTGGCATTTCTTATGGAATGGTAGGTGCTCTTCAGTTTGAAGTCCTCATGGCTATTGTTGGTACGCAGAAGTTTTCCAGTGCTATCGGTTTAGTGCTCCTGGCAGAAGCTATGGCTGTTCTGATTGGTCCACCATCAGCAGGCAAGTATGCCATTTAGTTCAGAATTTAAAATTGTGTGCATTGCATCCATTTACACAAAATGTAAGGGAGCAGAGAAAAAGACGTGAATCACTTGAGCAATGCAGAGTGTTGCTCGTGCTGCACATGCTTCAAAGGCTTTCTGCAGTCACAGTGAAATAGTCCAAGAAGGGGTGGAATGAACCTTTACCTTCTTGTATCTGTTTCAGGATTGGTTAAATTGCCATCTGGAGATGCTATTTCTCCTCTGAAGGCCTGCACTGAACCTCTTATTGGTAGATAGCTGACTGGGATTCAGAACATGAAACCCGTCACTTTTCTTTGGGAAATACTAGGATACATTCTCTACATCCACGGTAGATTTGAAGGAGCAAAGAAAACATTTGAAGGAAGAAAAAAAAAATTTTATGAGGAGGACTATAAAACTGGACTGATTTAAGGAAGGTAGAGTGCTGCTGTTGCACATCTCACAACCCAAGGAGACGTGACAAAATACAGTCAAATTCATTAATTTGAAGTCAAAATGCAAATTAATTACCAATCAAAGAACATACATTTTACAGCTCCTGAGCTGAAACATACTTTCCCTCCCAAAACCCACCAGGTCACTGCCACAAAATGTTTACTCTTTATACCAGACACTAAAAACATCAAGTATTTTTATTGTGACAGAACCCCTTTCATGGGAAAACGAGTACTACACACTACTTCCTCTGATCTTCAGGTTCAGAGCGGCACTTCCTTCATATCCTCCCACCTGTTCTTTCATAGCCACCAAGTCCTGTGAAAATTTACCTTTACCAGTGTCAGAATCAGTCAATTACTTCAGACTGACTATTGAATAAGATTTGCATTTAAAGCAGACAGTGCACTGCTCATGTAGAATCTCATTTGCCAATGAGATTGGGAGCAAGAGGATAATGATGACCAGATCACGCTACAGATGATACAGATCCTAGCCACGGATACACACATTCTTATCTGAAACACAAAGCACCCGTTTCATCTCTTGCATCTGAAGGCGAGGCTGGTTTTATTTCAGACGAACTGAATGCCTCTGTGTGTGCAGAGGAGCATGTGTTTTGGAATGTCATGTGATGTCATGTAAAGTCAGTGACTGTTAAACTGAACTGAAATAATTGAGAAATATTTTGTTATAAACTTGTCAAAGTCCTATTTCAAAAAACTTGGTTAGATAGGCACAGTGATTCTAGACAGGAAAGTCAAAATATTTTTAAAAAGCAGAAAAATATTCACTGCAAGATAAATCACTTGTGTTAATTACCTGGAATGTTGCCTTTTTCAGGAAAACTCCTGGATGCAACGGGGAGGTACATGTTTGTTTTCATTATTGCTGGAATTGAAGTTACCACCTCAGCCCTTGTATTGGCCTTGGGAAATTTCTTCTGCATTAAGAAAAAATCAGAAGAACCACATACAAAAGAAGAAGCAGCAGAAAGAGAGGAATTAAACAAATCTGAAAACAAAACTCCTGAAGATGCCAAGGTGGACTCTATTGAAGTGGAGCAGTTCCTGAAAGATGAGCCTGAAAAAAACGGTGAAGTTGTAACTAACCCAGAAACATGTGTGTGAGCACGACAAAGAACTGAAAAGTGTTTAGAAAAGAAAGATTTTCAACACTATTTATTCTAGAAACAGAAATAGTTTAGGGTTGGGCGATCAGCTTTAGTAACTGGGGGCTAGTCAGCTCATCGAGTCTCTTTGGAAGCTGATTAGCTAGACAGCATCTTACTGGAAAATTAGCTTTATCAGTAAAAGGTGGAGCATTGTGATTATACGTTTTATGTAAACTAAAAAGCTTTTATGAACACAAGTAGGCTCTTGCTATGCATCACCAGAAACTGTTCACTTGGAAGATATAGGAAAAGCATATTTTAAGAAAAGTGGAGTTATATGTATGTTTTCAGACTATTAATGAAATCGCTGTGTTGTGTGGCTAAATATAATTTCCCTGTGTTCTCTGTGAAGGGAAAAGAATTCGAGATGGATAAAAATCTCAGGAACTTAAAGGTCTCCATTAGGCATTTGAATTTCTTACCTTTTTAGATTTTTTAGATTAATTGGCTCAGCCCTAATTTAATTTTGATAATATCTGTAAATTTGATTTATGTAAATGCATTTCTGTCTAAACCTGTAACCTTTGCGATTATCATCTGGAAATCCTGTTTTTGGAAAGGCACATTACAGATAGTGTCCTCAGCAGATCACACAAGTGGTATTCTACGGTAGTACTAAAAGAAAAAAAATGAGCAGAATGGATCCTGACAGACCATAAGCAAACAAAATTAGCCCACAATTCCATACACTGTTTTCAGTAAAATTTTCCTAGACCACTGAAAAATATTACAACTAACACCGAGAAGATGATTAAGTTTAGTAGAACATGGAGAAGATGATTATTAGGTTTAGTAGAATACTCTGAAAAAGTGTCCATTTTGCTTATAAAAGAAATGGTGCAAGTTTCCAGATGACCTATAGAGTGGGTAGACTTAGGGAAGAGACTGAACTACTTTGAAACATGTCAGTCATCCATGAAATGCAATGCTAGCGTTATGGAAAGGTTTTAACTTGTTTCAATTTTTTTCCTCCCCATTTATCCCACTTGCCTACCCTTTCACGTAATCTATAGAAGTTCGAAGTGCCATTCTTGCTGGTTGAGGAAAAATGATAGAACTGTTCATCATATTTATGACAGCATGGTACTGAATAGAAAAGGAAGGCAAAAGGAAGGCATTCTTTTTTTCCTCACTCAAAACCACTCCAGAAATGTAGGGTTTTTAATACAAAATCATGCTGCTGCAGCCCACCTCTCAGATCTGCTTATAAAAAGCTGTCAAGGCTTTTTTCTGCAGTCACGATCTTCAAAACAAACTAATTGTAACAGATTCAGTTTTCTTAGTAGTAGCAAAGGAATATTGGCTTTCAGGTGCCAAAATTCTTCCAATTAATAACTGAAAACTAAAAGACCCTAATCCCTTAAAACCCCGTACCCCTTTAAATTAACATCATTGTTTCATACTTCATAATTTTTAACAGAAACAAAGTGCCAAAACCATAAACCTTTCTCTAATGAAATCTCTCAGATACTGGCTTCCATATTTGAAGTTTCTTTAAAATGGTTTTGCATTGTCAAGACAACCTTGCACAGAAACTGGAAAGTCAGAATCATAACTTTTAAAAGAAATGGATGCTTCACAGAATAAACTGTTTGTTTTTATATCCTATGTAGTGTGTTATTTTAAAATCTTCTATTAATTTTGTGGCAGCAATTGTAGTGAATGACATTTCCCAGTTGTAAAAGCTTACTGAACTTAGCTCCAGTTTGCTACAGACTAGATTGGTACTTGAAACACAACACTGGTAGTTCCAGAAGGCAAGAGAAAAATGGAATCCACAGAGTAATTTATTATATCCTTGGAGGCTGCTTCAGATGATACATGAAGGCCTGATACAGCTTTCATACTGGTCTTCCCTGTCGTTTCAAAAAGCAAAAACTAGAAACCTTTCCAAAGGTGAATTGGGATTCTCAGATAGCCATTTTTGTCTTACTGTGTGTTTTGATCACTGGATTTCTTTGCTAGATAATGCTACGCTGTTATCACAGAACTAAATGGTTATTCCTTTGGCCTCAGGTTTTGGCACAATTTTAAGTCTCTGTACATTCTGCAAATTGTCTAGACTGCTTTATATGTCTAGAAGATGTCACAGAATGTCATTTGTGCTTATCATACTGACTTTCCAGACTGTTCCATTTTCCATACATAGTACTTTTACAGTTAAGCTGGAAACAGGAAGTTTTATGTTACAATTTTGTGTTTTGAGACAGAAGAGGAAGTTAGGAAGACAAAGAGACCCGTTTCAATAAGAAACCATAAATAATCTCGTAAGTAAAACTAGTGTTCACAGAAAGGCCTCATTTGCCTACACAAGTTATTTTCTTCAACCCAAAGATCAATTACTCTGGCTGGGACTGCCAATGCTCTTGTGCTGTTTTCAGCACAGACCTACCAGTGGATCGCAGTATTTATGACAGAAGGAAATGCTTACTGAATGAGAGTGGTCAAATCACAGGACTCCTTTATTGACTGTGAGAAAAGGAAGGGTTAGAATTTAATTTGCTAAGCAGCTTAAAAAGCCATGTGAGCAGTATAAAATCTTTTACCATTTTCAATTATTACAGGAAGCATCAATACAAAGGTGAGAAACTCCCAATCCAGCTCTCTCAGCAACATCAAAACTGGCAGGCTTGAGAGTACTTCAGACTTCTAGAGCCAGTTAAGCTCCTTGCTCCCATTCTGTCCTGTTGAAGGGTAACACCGAAGTGTGTACTAGCCCTCTTTCTATTCAGCTCCCTTTATCTTCTCAGAAAGAGATTTCTTGGTAAGAGATGGGAAGGAAACGTCCATGCCAGATCCCTAGGCTGCTGGCCACTACACCAGACTGCGGTGAAGCATGGACCCAAGTGCTCCTATCGACATGGCCGGAGAGGCCTTCACACTGACCTCCTGTTTTACAGATCTCTCTCCTTCCTCCCCAGTGTGTTGAAAAATCAAAAACAAACCCCACAAGAAGCTAGTCCTTAGGTTCCCAACACTGTCCAGCCAGGCTCCTTATTAATTTAACTCTGCTTCTTGTAAATAAATAGATTGATAAATAAAAAAAAATTATGTATTTTGTGTATTTAGAAGCAAGGAATTGATTTAAAATCCCTCCAGTTACTTTGGTACTGTATTTCTTTAATCTCAATACCACTGAGATGCCCTTAATAGCAGTCTGCGAGACGTGCTCTTCCATATATTTTGAGGATGCATATGGTCAAAGACATAAAGCATTGCTAAAGAGCCATTAATTGCCCAGGATCACAGGCAGAACAGTTTCATGCAACATCTAACCAGCTGAACCTTTGTTCAACCTTCACCTGATTAAAATTTTGTGATTTTAAAAAAGGGAAGAGGAAAAGGAAGGGAATGTAGGTAATTATGCAACTGAACGGCCAAGCATCCAAAGATTATAGTTTACTCCTGCATCTTATGCTATTGAAACAAATGTAATTTCTTTAGACACACACTTCGTGAATGTATTTAAGAAGTCTGGAAAGTAAGCAATCAAAAAACTGAAAGACAGTTTTCAAAGATTACTTCTCTGAAAGTAGTGAACGGTCTTTTACCCTGCAGGCTAGCAAAATTTTGGAAGTATTTTGTATCTTCATACATTCTATAAATGGTGTACTATAAGATTTATGGTTAAAATATTGTATGATTGATCATGTAACGGATCTTAGGCCCTTATTTTCCCGATGCAAGGAGAGGAAATGCGTATAAATGCCAGTAATACACAGAGACCATATAAACAAGTATACATGTGTTTGCACATACATATTTGCATATATATATACAAACAAACATGGAGGAGTAGATTAGAGACAGTTTGCACATTTATTAGACAATGAGCAGAGTTAAAGTGACTTTCTTCCTCCTATTCAAAGATATGTTTGCTTTTTTTAAAATTCTAAATGAAATATTTTGTAGCTATTTGGAGCCTAGAAGACCTCAGCAGATCTAGAAGTCTTAAAGTGATACAGTTATCTGTTAAAAGCTAAGCCAGTTCCCTAAAGTTAAGACTTGAGAAGGTATGAAGGTATGGTGTAAAGGACTGGAGAGATCTTGTGCTAATATTAAATTCCATCCACGCAAATACGTATTAGGCAATGTTAGAATCATTCTCTAAAAAGAAATTAGAACACTCCCCTAATCAAGCAATCAAACTTCGAAACAAAAAAGCAAAATTCATATATGCACCCATGGTGCATCCCAAAGAAAATGTTTAGTTTGGTATACAGTCATAAACAGAAGAATTTCAGAATGCAAACTATTACATGTTACAGCAGTTACTATTGACTTGTGTATGTGCGTCCATGTCTCTTTGCCACACTTGTCTTTAGGATTACGGGACTACACTTCAATTTTGTGTGAGATGACATTTTGTTTCTTGTCAATGCACTTTAATGTAATATGTACATTTATACTTAGATTTTTTTAATGCTTTTCTAGTAAACTGTTGCAAATGTAGTGAATAAATATCTGGTTGTCAAAAACTGTGGGTATAAGAAAATAAGCTCAGAAAAAATGAACATCCCAATTTGGAAATTTGGCTTCATTTGCACATGCTTAAACAGCTACAGAGAGACAAGAGTGTTTATAGAGAAGAGGTGACACTTATCTGACAGGCAGCCAGAGTTTAATGTGGGCAAGGGGACTGCTTTTGCCATGAGTCATAGTTTGGCCAATTCCAAAATGGGTATGTGCTCCTGCTGTAAATGACCCTGCAGACTATTTTAAAGCATCATCTAATTTCAAATAACAGCTATTAATTTTGTGCTGTGCTGTGTAAAAAAGAATAATTTTCTCCTCTGAATAGTGCTCCAGGTTTTGTTTGCAGGTAAAGTTTTATGAACTGCCATGACTTACAAAGCCCAAAATATTTTGAATACTGACATGTCAGCAAGCTGTCTTTACTGTCAAATGATGCTCTTCAGAACCTGAAAGCTCCTAAGAAAACACGGTGTAAGAATACATTTATGTTGTGGTTTTGTTGATCCTATGGTACCTCAGCTAGGACTGGCTCCTCAAGGTGTAATCTCAAGGTTATTCCCAAGTGAATCAAAATTACAAGCTCTTCAATGTAGCAAGACCTACATTTCACGATCTAGAAGAGTGACACCTAATTGTGCTTAATTCTAAGTATCTCTGGCAAGAAATTTCTGTGAAATCTCTCTAAGCTCAGCTTCAGAAGTTCCTGAACTACTGAACCTTGTATATTACACCAGTGTAGTATATCTACACTGAAAAGGTCATAGGTCTAGTTTACATTAATCCCCGTGTTTAAATAGATAAATGATTACCTTTTTTATGATAGTTTAGTTAAAATGGCAAGACTTAAGGTGTAATCGCATACTCTGCCACCCCAATGGCCAGATCAAGCCAGATGCTGCTACAGGAATTAAGGCTACTGGATGGACTCAAATGACAGAACTTATTAGCATGTAGTCAGCCTACCCTTGTGACAGAAAACCAGAGTTTATCTTTGCCTCTGATGCTCTTTGAGTCTGAAAGAAGTAGGGCGATTCACTGTAGGGGAAAATGGGCTCGACCTGAGTTGCACAGCTGTTGTTCCCTGCTGCTGGACCTGTTGAAGGAAGCTGATCCACCAATACTGAAAGAGTAAACAACCTTGACAACGCCAGAGGGACTGCACATGAGAAGGAACAGCTTTGGAATGGATTGTTTCAGCAGTTTTCTCAGTGCTTCTGAGATAGAGCTCCTCTTTGTGTGAGTAGGAAAAAGGTGTATCTACTAAAATGCATTAAAATGCTTATGCTCTTAAAAGCATTTTGCTAGTGACACGGTCTGTGAGATCAGCAGCCCTGTATTTGTCTGAGAAAGTATGGCAAATTAGAGACAGTAAAAAGCTACTTACCTCTAGTTATACACTGTTAGTTCCTTGACTGATCTCCATTATTTGCTTCGTCAACGTCAGCAACATTTCAGCTGGCAGCCTTCCTCACTACTCCCAGATGAATACTTCAGTGCATCAAAAAAGGATAGCTCTTGCTCTTCTGACTTTTCATCTACTACTCTTTTAACAGTTTAAAACCTTTCACAGTAGAACTCCAAACCCAATGAAGAAGTATATCCAGATTTTAATATTTAAAATTCTTATATAGCAAATGACTTTTTGAGTCTTGTTGAAAAGTATGCCTTAAGATCCATTGTTGACATGTCAGACAAACTTAAAACATTTTTTTGGCAGTGAGAGCAGAGAAACATTTGCTGTTTGGGGTCTTCTAAGAAAAAAAATCTGTGCATGACCTCAAATTACCCTGTTTTATCCCTTTCTTAAGGATTAAGGGCATTACCAGAAGCCCTGTCCTGCCTTTGTGCCTGTAATGCTTGCAGGTCTGAACCAAGCTGAGGACTGTAATTAAGCAAAATTTTTTTTCTTGTTATGCTCAGGACTAAGTATTCCTAGTGCATAATGCACTAAACAAATTCTTGTTTCGTTCCACATTCCACCCCAAGCATTCTGGATTGGTCACAGCAAAGACACCATAGACTAGGGCTTAATACTTTAGGATGATCTGCACCATTTCTCCCTTTTTCCACATTCCTCTTTGTCCATTAGGCTTATATATATATATATATATATCAGACCTAGATCTTAAGCATTTTGAATCAAGAATTGTCCAAAGTATGATTAACAAAGAACCCTTTTTTTAGGCATATTTTTGTAGATTCTGTATGTACAGTTCTCATCTCATTTTCTATCATCTCTCTGCCTGCAGCATGCAATGGTTTTGACAGAAGAACCAAAGCATACTAGTCTTAATAATATTAAGCAAGAAAAAACCTCACCAACATCTAAGAAGAAGTTGTAAAGTGTTAATACAGTGCAAATACCTGCTGATGAAGTCAGTATAATTTTGCTGAGAAACACATTCTTAGTGAAGATCAGGCCTCTGAACACTCTCCTAGTACAAAAGTACCGAACAACGCATACAGTCTTATACAACTGAAGTTCATACAGTCACTTAAATCTAGACATATACATGTAAGGTCAGCAATTGTCACTTGAAAGAACCAGAGGGAAATGTACTGTTTTTAGTAATGAAGTACTGTATTCTTTCACAGTAAAACCTTTTTATTATTAACCTATCTTATCCAGTGAATTTTAGAAGCTACTTAGCTGTTGGATTAAGTTCACGATGGATTACACTTTCTCACAATCTCAAAACCTAAATTTTGATTTCTGACCAGATGGCTCAGCACTATTAAAAAACCAGCAGCATTGTTTGTTTTTACTTCGGTTTTTGTACACATGAAGTGCAGCTTTTGTAAAGCAAAAGTTGAAGAACAAAATAAACACCTTTTTATTTAATTCTTTTATAAAGAGAAAATAAATATTCTTGACATCAACACATATGCTGCTCTAGCCAATGCTAGACTCAAGGGTCTGGGACATGAGGAAACAAAGACAAATAGTTGTGCTTATGATATTTTTTCCCAGTGGAGAATAAAGAATGAGTTCTACATGCCTTCCTCCAAGGGATATTTTGAATATTTTCATGAAGTTAACATGAAATATATGGACTCAAATGTTTTCTCTTAATATCTCTCAAAGCAGAGGATTTATTTTCAATTTTTTAAAAAATACTTGTACCACAAAAAACTCAAGGACTCTGTAACCATTCAAGGTTATGTAAAACAGCAGCACAGGTGGTATTTTCCACATAAAAGCATTTACACAGTTCTAAATAAAAACTATGAGAATAAATTATAATATCCTTCCAACTTCTGAAGGCCTGCTAATAAGAAAACACAGCGGGTTTCTGAAGGTGTGTCTACCCTCAGATTATAAAAGACTTTTGAGAATCACGTAGCAAAAGCCAGAATTTTGTTATACAGGGCACCGTGAGTAAAGCCCACTATTTTTCTTGCTTTTATCCTAGCTCTCATAACTGATCCAATCTCAATTCCCTTACTAAACTTCCTTATGGATACCATGCATTACTTGATAAACAAAAGCATTTGTACAAAATGAAAAACTACTGGAAGAAAAAGTAGTATCCAAACAAAAACATTTACCTTTAAATTGACAAAAAGACAATGCTTTCCATGAGCAAAGCAATTAATGCTTTCTCTTTCTTCCTGTATACCCCAGGATCGTAACTACCAAACTCTTTCACTGAAAGTTTTGGTACCAAGACAATATCTTCAAATTTTTGCAACTGACAATATTCTTTGTAGGTACAGAAACCCCTTAAAAAAAGGAAAAAAAAAAAGATAGAAAAAAAAAGTCGCATTAGGTAGAGGGTAAGGATTCATTGCAAGTCAGTAAGTTACACCAAAGAAGAACATAAGTTATTATGCATGTATTTACACAACTGTTAAAGTACACAAATACAGTGGTAGTACAAATGAAGTGCCTTGCGATACTGGTTTTCAATACACAGGCTTATACAGACAGTCTAACTATTTTCTGCATAATGGAATTTAACTATTGTGAAGGACAAAAACTGCCTACAAGTGAGTACAATTCTAGAAGTCTGCAGTCAACTTTTAAGTATAGTACAGCAATCTAATGGTCCAGAAACATAGAAAATAAAAAGGCTGCTTTTTTAAGTCCCTCAAACATTACACTATTAACCACAGATATTTACATGGAAAGCACAGTGAAGTGTAAAACTGCTCAAATGGTAGTGCACATGCCTAAAATACCAAAGTTTATAGTCACTGAGGAAATCATTCTGTTATGCAAACTTATCAATCGATCCGATTCTCAAGCTTTTCCACTATATTCTTCCCAAGAACACATTTCCCCAGTTTGTCCCAGAGTACACACAAGCAAATGGCTGATGTCATGAAAACATCCAAAGAAGAACGGTAATACTTAGTAGGTGGACTTCTGAGAGGGGCAAAAAATAATTTGTAAATGCCCAAACAATGAAAACTACTCTCCATAAAAATCTGAAGACCAATACACCTTTAAAAATTGCCTCCAAGCGGAGAAGAATTTCTCAAAATATGTAAGTGTTCAAACAAAATCTCTGTATATACTTCCATTTCCAACACAGAACTTCCCATAATTTCAGTCATAATAGTTCTGGTACTGTTCCAAGTACTGTAAGGACAGAACACATACTTTTATGAGACCATTTACAGTAACAAACAATATGAAGACTTTCCCATATTCCATAACCAACAGGAGCCAACAACACCTGCAGCAACCTGAGCATGTTGAGTCATTCATGCCTAGCTAATGATTCTGGGCATACTCAGTTCAATATAGTTAAGAATTAAATACGATATGCACCTGAATTGTAGATTTTCTCAGGATTTCACAGCGAGAATAGGTTGCTAGTTTGGGAGGTGTTTTTTTGTTTAAGAATTCCTTTTTTGAGTCTTGGCATGTAACAGAAGGCCTAAGTCAATGTATTTATTTATAAGCATGGGGATGCTGAATGAAACATGCAAATTCACTGAAGACTCAACAGCAATGTCTATTTTGCACTTGTAACAGCCTCCAAGCTAACCAGCCTCAGAGAAAGGGAAACAAAAATTTCCCCGTAAAAACAATGTTTGAAAGTATCTGTTCACCCAAGCTAAGCAGAGAGACAGAACAAACTTTCTAATTCTAAATTGCTCAAATGCCAGTCTTTCACTTTATCCTTCATGTTCTTCACAGAAAAGAAATCCATCATTACAATCTCTACTATACTTACGACTCTCCTGCAGGGTATTAAGTTCTCCTCTGTTATGAAATAGAATGAGTATTAAAAATTCCTTTGTGTTACGCAGAAAGTCAAATGTCCACTGTGAATGAAGACAGCAAACAGTAAAATAACCTTCTAACAGTTTTAAAAATTTCATGAGAAAACAGACTCAGAATGGGACAATACATGAAAGTAAACAATTTAAACAACATCAGATGGTTTTGGTTCATTTACATGTTCCCTGGCAGACTAATCTTTTAAGCAAGAAACTTCAAGTCATCATTTTTAGTTCAGGTTTGTTTATATTCTACATTTTTAAATCAGACAAAAGCAAGAGTTCTTTACAGATAAGTAAGCCAATAATTTTAGCAAAATGATACAAAAAACTTTCTTAAACCAAGTAAAAGATTTATAGTTACAGTAGAATAATAAAAACGGAGTAAAGTCTGCCGCCTGTGGAGGGAAAACTGAAATGGCCATCCAGTAACAGGCGGTGAACTCTGTAAACCATCTTTCTTTTCCAGCCCTGTTACCACAGGGTTCTCTTAAGGTCATTGGGTTTCTGGCAAAAGCGTCCCGTAATGGCAGCTGCTGGAGTCTCTGCACGTTCTTCCAAGTGCCTTTTAGGTCACGTGGAGAACTCCAATTTCCGCTCTAGTTTAGGGTATTTTTGCTAGTAAAGCCATTGGTAACATGGGAGATCAGCCATGCATTATCTGCCTTCCATGGCAAAATAATTTTCATCGGTGCACAGCAGACTGGAGAACACTGGTAGTTACCCGAGCAGGAATCTACCAAAGCCAAAAAAACAAGACAACATCAGCACACATCCTTACAATTAACATACAAGTGTCTCACAAGGTACTTTTAAACTATTAATTGCCAAAATTTAAGTGTGTGAATTTAAAATCCAACGAGCAATACAATGTTTCACACCCACCTGTAGCTACACGAAGTTCCCTATAATTTTCCTCTTTTATTAGAAGTTAACATGGAAAATGCACCTTTCCAGCCAGAGAGGATGTTTTGAAGAAAATTGGACAGAGCATAAACATGCACAGAAGAAAGAGCCAACCAGATGAAAACACTATGAATGCACAGCAATAGACTCAATGGATAATTAATTTTTAAAAATATTAAGAAGGTAAAAAAGAAATTCATTATTTTCAATAGCTTTTCACTTTCCATGGGACATTGAGTTAAAAGATACTTCTTGTATTTCCATAGCTTGACCTACTGAAGTAAGAGTGTAGCATTATTTCAGTACCACTTTCACCACGACAGTGAAAAACAACCATACATCTTGGCAACTTAAGAAGCAAGAAGCATCTAAGTAGCTGGATCAGTATTCAGTATTCATTTCAGTTGTAAACAGCTACAAATACTAAGGCATACGGTATAGGCCAACCAATGCAGGCACAACCCAGACCAGAATATGCACATCTCCTGTACACAGGCTTTTCAATGCAAAGCTTTATGTTTGCTTTTTTGCATTTATTTTTATATCCTTTTTTTTTAAACTAAGATCTGATAACTGGTCTTTATAGTGTTAAGCTGCCATTTACAGTTGAATCTTTTTAATGTTAAAAACTGTTCACGAAGCAGCTTGTGCAGAGTCAGCCAAGCACACAAAGCAGAAGGAGAAAACAGAAGAGGAATAGCAGGATTCTCCACCAACTAGAGATGCAGGACTAATGCAAGCTTAGGCTTTATAAAGAAAGTGAGACAGCAGACAAGAGTTATACAACAGAATTTATTAAGGGACAGAAAAACCTCACAGCCTTTTTTAATAAGTAGCAAAGCAAAGAAGCTCCTGAAATACTTAAGAAAAGCATCCCTCAGCCACTAAGGCTCAGATTCCAACTTAAAGCTTTTATTTCTCATACAAAACCTGTTATTGCCAAAAGCAGAACTGACTAAAAAGCCAAAAGCTGCACACAGAAAGGCAGAAACTTCTACTGCACTGAGGAGTGGAAAGGACTTTGTAATACCCAAATTCAAGTCTGTCTACCTCTGAGATGCTCACGGTCAACTCTTCTTGCTAGTACGTGAGCATTTTTTTTAAACAGATCTGAACAGATCTGAGTATTTTTAAAATGAGAGCTCATAAGGCATGGAGAAGAATATAAAACAGCGAAAAATGGATACGGCTGTAGCAGAACATTATATTCACGACAAGACAAGACACAGCCTCATTTGAGTAATACTGTCAATTGAGTCTTCATACAAGTATTTTGCTTTTATGATTCTGAGCAGATCTGGTTTTTAATGGATGACATACTGCTGTATCAACATCCTTGGAAAGACATGTAATCTCAAACAGCTGAAATTTAGACTCTGTTATCTTATTGTTGATACTTGAACAATTTTAGGGACCTTTTAAGTCGCAATTGTTGTCAATTCTGCTTAAGAGTCCAAGTGGAACAGCAGCAATAACTCAGCTTTTGGAAAGACATTTACTTTAAAGTTAGAGAAAAATCAATGCTTCATCAAGCATCTGACCAGAAGGCACAGATACAACTATGAGATCACATGAGTAGAAGGAGCGAAGTCGGATGTTTCCAAAGAGTTTTTTCCCCACCCCATCCAAAATTTTGGTGTCTAATGAGAAGCACTCACCCAGTGCTGCCTTCCAACGAAAGGAGACGAGCAGCTACTTGCCATGGTGTTCGAAAGGAATGCTATTCTGAGGTAGGGGAAAAGACAGCAATTTGTAACAGTTCCACTGCCCCAATACATAAAGATGTCTAACAAAAATCCAACCTGAACTCGCAGGAGCAACTCTATCTTTTGAGAAGCTCTGATTTCAGATTTCTATAAGACATTTCCATCAGATTAAGAGACACGTAAAAGAAACAAATCATTAATCCTCAAAGGAAGCTGACGAGGTCAGAAGAACAACTCAGAGTATGATGCCTATTAAGATGGATATGTGGGGAAAGATTCGCGGATGAGGAAACAGAAAATGCAGAAGCACTGGAAGTACGGCACAACACTTAAGTTATACGATGCCAATGTTGGCTATAGTCTTCTAAAAACTTCTCCTGTCAAAGAGACTCAATCAACTATTTCTTTGTGCAGCATTTCAATCTTCTCTTCCAACTACAGAGAGAATACCACTATTACCAATAGGAATTTGCCACAGCTTTGACTGTTGGGTGCTGAACATGCTACATTCAAGAAAAAAAAATGAAGCAACTTACTGCGTAGCCACGAGCAGCCAGACTGAACCTTTTGTCGAAGGAAATGAAGACTTACTCACCCATAACTAGACTCTTGAGATGACCACTGCTTTCAGGATGCAGTCTGTGCACGCGGACCGACAGAACCGATTCAAAATAGTTTTCACTAGAACAGTCATTACCTCATTTACTACCTCCTTTACTACGTCTCTTAACGTTTAAAAACTATGTGTAAAGGAGACTTAGGGAACAATCCACTTAGAGAGCTTAAGAGCAGAAGGATCTTTGAACAGCTGGTATGATTTTCTGTCCAACACAGATCACCACCCTTCGCTGCACACAGACCTGTAATTTAGACTTGCTTTAGACTTGAATACACCGCTTAGAAATGAATCCAGTGTTGATGCAGAGGCAGAGAGGAGTTTACTTCAGAAGTTGCTTCAGTAAGTAACTACCTTCACTTAGACCTCTAATTTGCCCTTCCTTACCATGTGAGTGGTTTTAATTTTAAGCAATAGGTTCTTCACATGTTTTCTCCTTTAACATTAATTCCCTTTAAAATCCTTGTGTCTCAAACACTATGCCAACTCACTCAAAAGACATTTTCTTAGCTTTCAGACAAACTGAAAGTAGTAGATTTGAAACTCTTACATTGTACATTCTGTTTTCCCAATCCATCTCACCAATGACACAGAGTAACATCTCCTCTTCTGTTCATTACTGTATCATACAGAGATTCAAAGAGGAAATTGTGCCCTTTCATTATGAAACCACACTGACCTCTCCAACAATACACCTGCCTCCTCAGTCATTACTCACCACAGACAGAGCTCCCCCATACAGGAAAATGGCCTCCACTCCTTCATCCTAATCAGAATTTGGAGTACTGCAGGAATACACATTTGAATAGACTGTGCTTGACCACTCAGCTCTCACTAATGTTTATCACCGTGAACTCACAACCTGCAGGTGTTTCACTGTTGCATTCACTTTGTGTAATCCAGAAAAGTACCGAATAACATGTGCCACAGAATTTACAGAATTTCATTAGAAACACTTAAGTTTCACGAACCATTTCATAGACGTGGTAGTTGTTACTCCAATAAACACTCATTACTTCGTGTTAGAAACTGCATGTCTTTCTCAGGAGAAAGACTTAGGTACTCTGTGGACACTACCTTGGATGTGGGGAATAAATGACACCTATTTTACTATGCTTACCAATTACTGTTTTTCCACATGCGTTAAATTTCTGAGAATGCCTAGTTTTCATACGAGAATTTTGGTTCCTATTATTTGCACTCACAGCCTTGGTTTTCCAGTTTCAGTCTGACCTGATCAGAATTCAATTTGGAAAAAAAGAAAGATAAACATGTGGAGTAGTCATCTTTAAGAACTCTACTTGGAGGCAAGTAGCTGTCCTTGTTTGAGTAACCTCTGCACATTTCACCGTCCAGAGTTTAACAAGCAGCAGCATTTCCTCTAGATGAAGAGGTAGAGATCACAGATGCACCATTGCCTTACCAAACCAAGGCACACAAATAAATAAAGTAACAAAACGCATGTATCAAGTTATAAACTTGATATTTATCAAGTTACAAAAGAACTCTAACAAATGTAGTTCTTAACAGAAAACATCTGTAGATGTGCATGGCGAACTCTAAAAGTTGTTTTCTACCAGGAGTATGGCTTAAGCACTTCCTGAAAAAGGACCTGTGGGAGTATATTTACTTAAGACTTACTAAGGAAACTAGCACGCTTGGAATGGACATGGACAAACAACTGCTATTCTTTGTGGTTCTCTTGATAAGAAGTGATACGGATGACTTTCTATATTCTTACATCTACCCAATCAAAATTCTCTTTAATGACTTTGCCACATAACTCGAATACTTTAGGTTTTCTTAAGAACAAGGTATAAAGATAATTGGAATCTCATAGCTATAACTGGAAACCTGGCTAACATCTAAGGATAAATTTTGATTACAGAAGAGCTACTTTAATATTATGAAGACTGCAAGAGCATAAGCTATCAACACCTGCAACTTGCACTATCTCGCCTGCCAGAGAGTGAGAACTGGGAAAATGAAAAGCGAATTTTCTTTAACAAGTTCAAGCGAAAGTGTTATAAGCTGAAGTCCGAGTAAAGTGTTTCAGCCACACCACCCAGGTCGCAGAAGGTGAAGGTAGGGATGGGGAAAATGAAGAACCATCCACTGCGGAAGACGATGGGGTTTGGGACTGTTTAAAGAACCTGAAAGCGCATGAGTCCATGGGACCTGATGACATACCTCCATGAGTCCTGGGGGAACCAGCTGAGTAAGGGACTACACCACTATCCGTCATATTTGAGACACCACGGCACTCCAGCTTAGTTCCCTCCGACTGGAAAAGGGGAAACATAACCCCCAGTTTTATAAAGGAAATACGACACAGGAAACTACAGGCCAGTCTCACCTCAGTGCCTGGCAAAACCATGTAACAGATCCTCTTGGAAACTATGTTAAGGCACAGGGAGAATAAGGAGGTGACTGGTGTCAGACGACATAGCTTCACTACAGGTAAATTGTGCCTGACAAATTCAGCAACCTTCTACAGCGGGGTTAGGCAGCGGTGGACGAGGGAAGAGCAACAGACATCACCCACCTGGACCTGCGTAAAGCGTTGGACACTGTCTCGTACGATATCCTTGTCTCTAAACTGGAGAGACACAGATTTGACACATGGACCACTTAGTGGATAAGGAATTGGCCAGATGGTTGCATTCAAATAATTGTGGTCAACAAGTCGATGTCCAAGTGGAAAGCAGTGATGAGCGGTGTTTGTTCCTCAGGGGTCACTACTGGGACCGGCGCTGTTCAACATCTTTGTCAGCAAAATGGACAGTGGGATTGAGTGTACCCTCAGCAAATTTGCTGACAACAACAAGCCATGCGATGCAGTCAACATGCCGGAAGGAACGGATGCCATCCAGAGAGACCTTAACAGGCTTGAGAAGTGGGTCTATGGGAGCCTCACGTAGTTCAACAACGTCAAGTGCAAGGTCTGGCACGTGGGTCAGGTCAATGTCAAGCATAAGTACAGGCTGGGTGGAGAATGGATCAAGACTATCTCTGGGGAGAAAGACTTAGGGGTCTTCATGGATCAGAAGCTCAACGTGACTCGGCAATGTGCGCCTGCAGCCCAGAAGGCCAACCGTGTCCTGGGCTGCATCAAAAGAAAAGCGACCAGCAACTCGAGACGGGATTCTTGCCCTCTATTCTGCTCTTGTGAGATTCCATCTGGAGTACCATGTCTAGGTCTGGGGGCCCCAACACGAGAACAACATCGACAATGTTAGAATGAGTCCAGAGGAGAACCACTAAGTTGATGACAGGGCTGGAGCACCTCTCCTACGAAAACAGGCTGAGAGAGCTGGGGCTGCCTGGAGAAGAGAAGACTTTGGGGAGAACTGAGAGTAGCCGCCTTACAGTACCTAAAGGGAACTTACAAGAAGGCCGAAGAGGGGCTGTCCACATGGCATGTAAAAAGTGCACGTGGTGATAGGACAAGGGTGAGTGGCCTGAAGGAGGGAAGATTTATGTATCAGGAAGACATTCTTTACTATAAGGGCAGTGAGGCATCGGAACAGGTCGCCCAGAGAGGCTGTGGACTCCCCATCCCTGAAGATGTTCGAGGCCAGGCTGAACGGGGTTCTGAGTAACCTGGCCTACTGGAAGGTTCTCTGCCCATGGCAGGGGGGTCAGAATGAGGTAATCTTTAAGGTCCCTTCCAATCCAATCCATTTCCCACTGCGAATCTCTCTTGCCTTCTAATTACAACAGGCCCATAGGAATCTGTTCAAATTATACTACAGTCACACACTGTTATTCAGCCACCATGAATAGAAACCAGCACTGGTTCACTTTCTTAAGAGCTAAATGAATGCAGCAGACAATGAATGATTAGTTCTAACAAACTAAGAGAAGATCCTGACTAGGCTGCTGTTGGGATTGTAAAGAAGTCAACCAAGCGACCCTATACTTGCAGCAGAGTGTTAAAAAGGGCAGGTATGGAATGTGTCATTAAGCCAGACCATACTGTTGGCCCACATCACAAATTATACATCTGGATGTTTAAAGGCTACTCAGAAAACTGCCCACTGCCCTCACAGCATTCACATTTTACAAGCTAGGCAGAACCAAAACCTATCTACAAGCCCACTTGTATTACTCGTATCTTGAAATGTTTAGAAAAGAGTCACCTGCACACTGAGCAACATGTTATGAACATAGCAAAAAAGTTAAAGATATACTTTCACCTAACACAATCAAGTGGCATCACTGCATTTCTGTCTGTTACTGCTATTTCTTATTTATCTGACTAGTAACAGAGACAAAGCATCCAAAATTTCCTCAGAATGCCACAGACCTGGCATACACACTTTCCCAGGAAACCATCTTTATATTCAAGTAAATGTTCAGGGAGAACTCGGCATCATAGCCTCACAGAATACCCAAGGTCAAAAAGGACCCCTGGAAATCATGTAGACCGATCTCACTACCCACAGCACAGTCAAGTAGAGCAGGCCACCCAGGACAACGTCCAATTGGGCTCCAGGGGAGACTCCACAACCCCTCTGGGCAACCTGTCACAGTCCTTGCCCACCTTCATAGTAAAAAAGTTTTTGTATGTCTAAATGGAATTTTCTATATTTCAATTTGGGCCCACTCTCCACTGTCCACTCACTGGATATTGCTGCGAACAGTTCGGTTGCACCTTCCTTGCATTCTTCTAACAGGTATTTATGCAAATTTACAAGACGCGTAACTATGCACAATTCTACCCTCTCTGTTTTCAAACTAGTTAAAAACACTTCAATGTGAGAATTTCTGGAGGCAAGAATAGCACTTCAGTGACGGTGAAATTTGTCACCAAAGCCAATACGACAAACCTCACCTATCCCCTATTCTTGTCCAGTTATTTCTGCTCCTGAACTGTTCCTCCCTTGTGCAAGCACAAGTATCTGTGCAGTTACATGGTGAAACAACTCATTCAGCTTAAAAGCCCCCAAAACTCCCCTTCGCTTTTATCACAATGGAATTGTTTCTCCAACCCAGTTCGTTCTCAGTCTTCACTAGAGATATTCACTTGGCCCCCATCTAAAAAACTGTTCTTTCTAGCAGTCAGATTTCATACGTAGGAACATGTACTATCCAAAAATAATTAACTCTGCCAATTAAATGATGACACCAAGAGGAACTGAGTTAATTTTTGTCAATGTGCTCTGTCAACGAGGAACGAGTCCCCGGCAAAAATGATGCAGATGGAACTCCTGCACAGTAGTGAGGCATGGAAAAACCCTTAGGTCATTGCACCAGTCCCCGTAACACGCTGCTTTCCCAGAAATATTGCAGAATGTCTACAGTTTGGCTGATTTCCACTCTGTAAGTAAGACTGAAAGTAAATTGTACAAAGCCAGGCCACATACTGTTTGGGACAAGACTGTAAATATGCTGAGGAAGGAATGTTTCAGCTATAGCAGAGAGTTAGAAACACATTTAACATTGTCAGTCCTAAAAAGAAAGATTCCTAAAATGTCTTTGTTAAGTCACTGTGACCAGTAAGGACGATTTCAGTGCGACTATGAATCATTATCGTTTATCCTCCTGCCATTCTCTTCAAATGAGCCTTCTGCAACGTATCCATCATCCATGTATGCGGCCTCCTATCACCCCTGAATTAAGAGCACTGCACTACAACATTTCTTCACTATTGCACCTTCCGCTCTTCACCAAATGGTTCTTGCCTTTTCTGCACCAATACTCTCTGCTCTGTTGATTTGGAAACACGATTCACTACTGCCTCTTACTCTCCTTCTTCACCGGTAACAGATATAGGAAACTCAATGAGTCAAGGAGCTAAATCCCATAACTGTAGGTTAAAATGCTGCATCTCTACAATTCTGCATCCTCTCATTGCTGTTAAGGTAAAAATAAAAATTTCTTAACACCCACATCCTTCAGGCTAAATGTCAAGCATTTATATGAAAGAACATCATCTGCAAAAACAGTATGAAATCCCATCAATTACCTGGTAAGTTCTTTTGGCAAATTAACTTTATCAAATTGCCCTCATTATTTTTCAATACACAGATTTATTATTTTTTTTTTACCTGCGAAGTTGACATGCGAGAGGTATCTTGTCGGCCTGTTAAATCAGACGAGGAGATATTGACTGGGGCACCACGATGCAATCTCAAACTCACTTTCCTTTCTCGTTCCATACCAGATACCGGCCGAGGAGAGGTGTTGGCTGTGAGAAAAACTGCATTAGATTCTCATAAGAAATGCCATTTTAACACGGTCACCAGAAAAATTACACTCCTGCTGTTTGCACATAAAAATTCCACAAAACCAAACAAGGGCACTGTTTGACATTTCACAGAAATTCAAGTATCAACTGGCAGGCAGCGAGTGTATGCAATTACCTTCAATCTACTAAAAAGCAAGGGACAAAAAAAACCAAAGCAAAAAGCCAAACTCTGCCCAGAGACAAAGTGCAAATCAGAGTAGTCTACAAGGTTACACCTACCCAGGTACTTGCTTACTTACCAGCATGTGAAGTTGGGGTAAGGGGAGTAGGGGGAGCTACATCTTGTGTTCCTCTTAGCCTGCCAGAAGCAGTGGAGGGTAATCCACGTACAGCTGGATTTCGTGTATGCCTTAATCTTTCCTCTCGTTCTCGCCTTTCATGTTCAGCATCTTCAGCTGCTCTGCTTGCACCCTACGGGTCAAGACTAGTTAATAACTTGAGGGATTACTGAGCTTACAACTGTATGTGTAGATAAAAACACTGAAAAGAAAGAACTGGACAATGTGTGAACTGAAGTTTGATAGGGCATTAACTATTTTGGTAAAATTTCTCGAGAACTGACATAAATTTTGATCATACAGCTGCTCGGATAGTCTTCAAAACGCTAATGTACACACATACTGTTATGGCAGCTGGACACCTCCTCAACAGTTGCAAATGACTCACGTTAAAGATCAAGGCAGGAGAAAGTAATAATTACACAATCTAGCCTGGTGACTGCCCTAAAGGATCTATCTAAGAAGCCTTTCACATTAAAAACCTTGTAACTTTAACTTAGTCGTCATTCAAGCCTTATAGCATGGATCCCATTTCTCCTCCCTTTCCTTGCTTCCTGATCTTTTTGTCTATAGAGTAGAGCTGCCAGGAGGAAAAATGGAAGACAATCTTACAGCATCAATTAAGATACTCAAAACTGACAATGTAGTAAAAAACCCCAACCAAAACCATTAAAAATTCAAAGTTTTAGAAAGCTATGTGAGCTACTCACAAATTTCAGCATGTTCCAGTCAAATACGTAGTCGTAGGAGAACCCCTGCCGATGAAAGAGGTTTCTGAATAATTGCCTTAGATAGGAATAGTCCGGCTTGTCATCAAAACGCAAAGAACGGCAGAAATTCAAGTATGTGGCAAATTCAGCTGTAATTAAAGAAAGCCTGTGTTTTATCTTCAGCTTCACATTGGCTTTTTAAAATTCTGAGTCAAAAAAACCCAAACCAACCCAAACCTGAAAAGCACGGAATCTCCTACGTAAGAATAATTATCTAATACTAGAAATGTACCAAAGGGAACACTATGACCCATCTATCATGCCAACCCTGAAAAATAAATTATTTTTCTATCACAGAGCAGACAAAGACCTCATTTGTCAACAGCAGAGAGGACCCAATAGTACAGTTCTTTAACCAACAGTTGGTGGGGGAGAAAAGGTTTATAACTGTGCTTGGAATATACTGAACACAATTTACTGTGAGACATGGAATAGCATTTCTTTGTTAAGCCACACAGAGATTCACGTCTGCTACATTGCAAAACATGCAAAGACTAGGACACACATTAATCTTCCAGGTAAGTCATGCCACATTTTTAATGTACAATAGTCTGAACATTTGTTTTTAAATGGCAAGCAAAGTATTATTTACAAACAAACAAACAAAAAAAAGAATACTGCAGTGAATTCAGTGCACCAGAGAAAACAGCAGTATCAAAATACTAGCTTTTGACTTTAAGTCTTCCCAGATGAAATAAGAGATTAAATTATATTAAGAAAGAAATTCTAACAAATGGCACAAGAGAAGCTGATTAGTCTTCCTGGCCTGTAAAACCCAGAGAAAACACACAGCTCATGAATGTAAAGGAACATGTATGAAGCAACATTTGAAACACATCAAAAATGATGAGTTTTCATACAACCCAAACGAACACTATAGTTCTTGTCATAGTAACTAGTTGCCGGAGCCAAGAGGGTAGAAAGAAGAGACAGAACTCTTAGTGAAATGAAAGTATTCTTTGATGACAACTAGAGTTACTAAGTTTTAAAACAGATTTAAGTATCATTTTACAAGACTCAAAAATGGCTTATTATTGTTTTGGTGTAAATAACAAACTGAGAAACAGAACTGCTTTGAGGCATGATGCTAGGATACAGGAGGGTTTCTTACGCCTCTCACAAATTCTAATCCATCAGCAGGACAAACCAGATGAACCGGGGACGATAATTCCCAACTGAAACAACTGCAGTAGGCAAGAGGTGCATCTGACTATGCAAACCAATTTATCCAAGAAACAGTACCCACACAGATGGAGAAACAGGCAGTTTGCTAAAATGCCATTTGTCCGTTACAAATTATCCAGCCAACACGGGCACAAAAAATACAGTCCAAATGAGATGTACCATGCTACCCTTTAACTTGAGGGCACTTCAACAGCTGAGACAAGGGATCTTTAGAAATGCTCTACAAACATAAAGATCTCAGTCTCCAGCACAGTATTTTTACCACAGATGTGGTAAAATCACGAGGGGTAAGGAAGTGGAAGAGAGGAGGGAGAGAGAAAGGGAGCGGGAGAGATGGTGAAAAAGAGTGGTAGAATTTAACGTAAAGAAAGGAGAAGTACTGCTAAAACGTGAACACATAGGCCTAGTGTCACAGAGGAGTAACTTACAAGGATATCCTTTACACAAAACCTCAATGGGTGTAGACATTTTCTTTTCACTGATACGTTCGTATTTCTGCCTCTTTGTTGCTGCTTTCAGTCCCTGCCAGGGGAGGGAGCCCAGGTTAAAATACATCAGTACATAGCCCAAGGACTCCAAGTCATCTCTGCGAGATTGCTCTACAACAGCATAAAAAAGTGAATTCATTAGGTTTCGTTATCTACTGGAAAAACAAAAGTCTGTGCAACAAGACTGTTATAAAAACCCTCACAAAAACAAAAGACAGCTGAGAGTTACTGTGCCCATGATAAACTCAACTCAGTACAAGAAAAGCCTATTGTCCTTGCAATTATTAAAAAATGTACTAATTCCTGAGCATTACAAACCGACTGAATCCCACCTAATCAAGATATGCAAGGCCATGCATGCTGCACTCTCAGTGTCAAAAACAGGGACTGTCTCCTATGCCTCCACAAAGCAACATCCACTTGCACTAAAATGACACGCATCGACACTTTTGAAGTTTCTATTCATTGCTTTCCCCGGCTCACCGATTCCAAGATGAGTGTTGATGGATGCGTAACGGGCAGTTCCTGTTAAATTTTTATTTTCACGATACGGAATATGTTGGTGAGTTCGAGCATCTCGATACTTCTTCGCTAGTCCAAAGTCTATTATGTAGACAAGATTGCCTTTCTTCCCCAGGCCCATTAAGAAGTTATCTGGCTTCACGTCTCGGTGGATGAAGTTCTTAGAGTGAATATATTCAATTCGACTAATCTAAATACAGACCACCAAGAAAAAAAAAATCATTGTCGAGAGACTAAGCATACACCTTTTTCTGACAAAAACACTAGCAATTCTGTCTTAATAACAAAAGAGGCAACCCTCCTTTTTACTGTAAAATATAAGGGCATTAAAGAGAACATAATTTAGAAGACAACGGACAAACCTTCTTTCCGGCTCTTTGCCCGTGTCTATTCTACATCTGTTTCCAAAAACTTTCTGGGGGAAATTCCTTAGTCTTTGAGCAGTGCAACACCTGGTTTGCAAACAGTGCAAGTCCAGTTCTTAAAGAAGAACTGGCAATCACTTTTGATGGGATAGCTTGGATTTACAGAAACAGAACTAATTTTGAATCTTTTCTCTATTAATACAGCTTATTCACCTCTAAATTACAGAAATAAAATGTATCTAATCTATCTAAAAAATTTCAATATCCCAACATATTGCACTATCAAGATAAAGCTGTTTCCTACCATTTGGTCAGCAAGTAATAGGACTGTCTTGAGACTAAATTTCCTTGAACAAAAATTGAAGAGATCTTCAAGACTCGGTCCCAACAACTCCATCACCATAACGTTGTAGTCCCCTTCAGCTCCACACCACTTAATTGTGGGAATACCCACTAGAAAAAAATGAACCATTTATTCGGTATAACAATTTCATTTATACAGTTCATACACACAAATCTTCAAGGCTCTTAAGATAAATTCTAAAAGGGTCATTACTGTGAAAGTTTCCATTTACAGTGAACTTCAATATTTTATGCTACCTTCAGACATTCCAAAATCAAATGTTTTGTAACTTCCAGCAGAATCAATACAAAATTATAGCAAGAGAGGTCTAAAAATAGCCTTTTCCCCTCTTCCCCAGAAACCTTCCAGGCTTTGTGCTTACATTGTAAATTTAAAATACTGAGCATCTTCGTGGATTTGAACCCTAAGCATTTTACCAATATTAATACTCACGAAGTCTCTAAAATGCAATAAGGCACAAATTGGAAGTCTGAAAATAAAGATCTTGACAAACCACCAGATATTATTACTGAAGGAGGCCTTAGAAATTTAACTTAGTTTCAAAGCCTACAAAGTCACCATGAAATACCTGTCTCTTTTACCAAAATTTGCAATGAATTTCCACGCTTCCTTCATATTCTTGTCTTTCCTTCAGTTTCATGGTATTGGCTATTCGGTGAATCTCTACCAAGGTAACATTGTTTACGAGATGCATTACACATTCAGTTTTACAGTATGATAATTAGCCCAAATTTATGGAGGAACTCAGGAACCTTATTTCACACAGTAACGTAGAAAGGCTCAAGTATTTTGAAATAAACCTGTGTATAGGTAGCGTTATTCATATTTTCAAATGCCTTACTCTGAGTTAATTCTATGCATTTTGGTGTGAAATGCCGTAATTCACCCAATTTCAAGGAAGCGTGTTACTCTATGAAGGCTATTCCAGTTACACGCAGGTAGCAACTGAATGAGGCAGGAATTAAAAAATAACTAAATGCAAATACACACTATTATCCACTTCTAGAGGTCTTATTACTGTACTTGGCATTTGCGATACAGTGTGGAATGTACTCTTTACGCAAAGCATAGCCTCGTTTAGGAAGAATTCGAGGGACTACGAAACAAACGCAAAACTTAACTGCACCGGGTTTACGTCCCAGAACTGCACGGGAATCCTATGTTTCAGGAATTCCAAACTCTATGAATAAGTTACCGTAGCAGAGCAACATGCTGTAGCTACCAAGTTGCTTCACTCCTCCACTACTAAAAAGCCATTTTGCCTTTGAACTCTCCCAGCAAGGAAATATTTTTAACTGAGAAGAAAGAATACTAACATGTTCAACAAAAATTAACCTGAATTTTATAAGTTTAGAATTGTGCTACCGTAATAGGCAAGTCAGGTGAAATGGTCCCAAGCAGCGGTTACCATCTTTCACTGATCCATGAGAATCAGAAATAAATCACTGTTCTGGGACCAAACTTTGTTTCACATTGCACAAAGTCCTCCCATTTTAGTATTTCGGGAACCATGAGAAACTTTGGAAGATCTTACTGGTTATCATGAAGCATGGTAGCCATGGATCTGGAACCGCTCCTCTACAATGCCTGCGGAACTGAAATGCCGCTCTTCACCTGCCCTGCCACCTTTCCCACCTTCTCCTTATTTGTCAAAAGAGAGCCTGAACATTAAGCGCCAGGTGGCAGATACGTCAAAGATGTAAAACCAGTAAAATCCCTGAAGAAGGAAAATAGTTTGCTTGCCTCCACCCTGCATCATTTTGTAGATTTTACTCTCGATGTGGAGCTGAGGATGTTTGGTTTTCACACATTCCAACTTAATTGCAACCTCCTCTCCGGCAGCAATATCAGTTCCTAAAACCAGAAGAATTTAAACATTGGTCAGAATATTTTTAAGATGCATTTCCTTTGCTAGGACCGAAACAAAACAAACATCAACAAACTACTTTTCAATGGCAAACATCCAGAGATTAAGTACTTTCAGCCACGATCATCCAGAAATTCTTCCGAAACCTCAGAGATACTCTCCAACAGACGAGGCTTTTAAGAGACAACTATTAGGCGCTGTACCAAAAGAAGCCAAAATTGCTGGTATCCCATAAAAAAACCTCACCAAAACCAAAACAAACAACAGAACTAAATCAAGTGCATCTTCTCAGCGATGTCTTTCCACTTCCAGTTTGAGGTGGAAATGCTCAGAATCAATATTTACAAACACGGCACATAGCCCTGCCAATGGAAGAAATGCTAGGAATTCAAATCACCTCCTCTTATGCCTTGGAAATAGAGACTACAACTTCCCTAGATCTCAACATACTCCGGGCTGTACCCTGACACCTCGTTTTATTTGGCTGGAAGGCAGGTGGTCTAGAATAAAGAACCTGTAGTCCCAAAAAGCTTTCTTTAAATGTCATTAAACTCTTGTTTCAGGAATCAAGTGACTGAAAAAACGGCTTACCTGTTCACTTTCAAAGCATGTAGGGAGAAACTGACATTCTTAAAAAGAAACAGTCAAGAAAATACACTCTCTCACAGCCAAGCAACTTACAAACCACAGGGAAAAAAAGGAAATGGCAAAAGGAAATGTGTGACGCTTCACAGACATATTGCCAAGTCTCTCTACTTTCAGAATTTGTCTCTTTTCTGCGTTACCTCACAGTTCAGGATCATGTAAGTACATCACCTACTGTTTGATGTGGTCCCCACTTTTAAAAGCCTAACTTGAGGTTCACTAGTTGTTTCGGTTTTTTGAGAAACAGCAAACAATCTTTTTGTACTCACTTTCTCTATGATCAGGACTGCATACACTTTTACCCTACCCCACTTCCCCTTAACTCTTCTCAGAGTTCAAAAGCTCTTGTCATTCCTTGTGTAAGTTATTTTTAATTACTGCATGTTATTTCCCACTTCTCTTATCCGTATCTTTGTCACTTCCATAATGCCCTTTTTGGGAGTCAAAGCAATTAAGACACATATGCGTAATTACGTATTTTTCTGCCTAGCTATTTTTTCCCGTATGTTTTTCTTCAACCATTACAGCGTACCGATCTAACTTCTATACTTGCAAAACCCTGTCCCTGTGATTAAGGAGCTACTTCAGTGCTTTATAGGCTTTTATCCATAAAGTCAGGAAAACTAAGGCTACAAAGACATGCTAACATCCCACGCCTCAAAAAAGCGGACACGACTGTTCACTTTGCCAGGAACTGATACCGCACAGAATCATCTGAGCTCACGCAGGCTTACGCGTCTTTCTTTACGTTAATAAAATGTCTTTCCGTTCGCACGCACACATGGGTATCAAGGTGGTGTTGCCGGAACGCTGAGTTTCCTTGAGTGGACATCCCAGTAAGTATTCCTTAGGCATTTCACAATGCACCTTAAAAATTGACAAAATATATGAAGCTCACTCTAGATACAATAAGCACAACCCAAAGTGATCAACTGGAAAAAGCAAAAGAAAAATAAGGCTGTACATAAAAGAGTCTCATACGACTCCTTTTTATTTAGCATAATAGGTGACAGGATCTTGGATTGTTACTTTGGTCACAGTACAGCCACAGAAACTGAAAGCTCTTTAATATGTAATCTAGTATTTTTCACATTTCACTACTGTATTATTTTGGTGGACTTTAAATTAATCACGGTGAATTTCAACCCACAGATTTGAAAGCATATATCAACAATACAAGGAGGAAGGACTTATCTCAGTATTGACCTCCCCACCTCGTATACAAATCTTGATTTTGAACCACACAACTCCTGACCCTTCTTGACTATCCCTTGTTCTCCCGAGTTCCACAGGAGCCAAAATCAGGGAGGGTGTGGACTGAAGACCGTATTAACTGATGAGCGATTAGCAGCAACGGGGTTGTTTTGGGGTTCTGGTTGGTTTGGCTTTTTTAAAAAACTTTTCTGATCCAAAACAAACACAAGCTTCTGTCCGCATATAATGAAAAACATATCTTTCTATAGACAGCTGTAGACTTCTGTGGTTGATTAGAGCAAAACCAGCGTAGGAGGATCAAGACCTGTATTACCAGGATCAAGTTCTGCTCAACACACTATTAAACTGTTACTTCACAGACCGCGGTCTCGATCCGCTAGGTCGCTTCTTAGCGTACTTGCTCTTCCCGAGAAGTCTGTACCACCTAAGCAAGCCGAGATCCTTAGCCTGAACTCCACTTCTGTGTAAGCCCTCTCCTTCAAGACAAGAGATTTTGTACTTAAAATAACGCAATTAATATTTTTGAGTCCAGTAAAACCAGTGAGAGTGGCACAAAAATGGAAATCGTTTTGCCAAGCAATCCAGCGCTCCTCCCCAGGTAGGGACTTTCATCTACACCTTAAGCCTGAGACAAAGTTTTTAAAATTTCACAGCACCCTGTATTTCACCAAAAGCTTAGCTTCCTTTAAGGAATATGCAGTAATATTTGAGAGGTAGCAGTCCTACAAAAGGAATCGTTCATTAAAAAGTAGTAACGAGCAGTATAACGAGAACTCACCATTTTTAAGTGAAAAAGAAAGACTAAAGTTGTGAAAGTATTTTCTTACAAAATGCAAAATTCCAATTTACTTGTAATTGCAAAGTCCTCTTCTCTAAGGAAGGCCTTGGAAATTATTTTAATTAGTTTACAGCCCAAAACTCATTCTTAAGAAAAATACATACGTAACACAAGAAACCATGAAAACACTGCGACTGCTCTGTCCTCATGACTCATTCCTACTTGACCTCATGGTTTGGGAAACAAAACAAATGCTTACTTTGATCTCCTCACTCCCGTCCACCTTTTATACTATTTAGAGTATCCGTGTATCAATTTCTTTCATATCTTCCTCTGGAAGGTAACATAGGTAAGCTCCTAAATTTTATTTTCTTCAAGTTGTCCATCCTCATTTATCTACAGTAGTGCCTTACATTTCAAAATCCTGTCCTGCAGACCCCCATTCCAAATTCCAGAAGACAAATTTTGAGATACGAAGGAGAAGAGGAAAGAACGTGAAAGAACTACGCTACTAATAGTGTTGTCGGCTCCTTATTCCAAAGTAGGGAAAAAGGAGGAAGTCCCGCCCCTCTACTCTAGAATGTCTTCAACACCCTTGTGCATTTAAGACAAAACCTGGGGACTGGAAACAGGCAAAAATAGTCAAATCATCCTTTTCAAAGCATAAAACTGAGCTGGGAATGTATACTGATGTAATCTACAAATTCATTGAGGCCTATCAGAAGGCACGTGTACTTAAAAATAAATAATGACTTCTGAAATAACTTTGGAAATTATTTTAAGACACTTATGCCTACTGCACAGTCTGAACAACCGAGCAGAAACTGGATTTAAAAAAAAAAGACCACATTTCATTATCGCAAAAAACACAGTTTTCAAACATCCATTCTACCAGATAATGGTAGGCAAACCAAATGAGACTCTACAAAAGGCTTCAGTTCTTGAGAGACAGTAATTTCCCCTGGAAAACTAAACCCATGCCACCAGCTGGATCTTCCATTCACGTACGTCCGTGCTAGTTACTGGCTCAGGCATAGCATTTGCAGTAGGCCCTGAAAGTAAATTCATGACGGTTATTTAGAAATAATAAAAAAGTAAAACCCAGAGGATTTATTGCGCAAAATTCAGTATGAAATTAATAGACACATTAGCATACAGGGAACTATTACTTTCAGTGCAACTTCACCGGTGTGAGCTGCATGCATGGAGATAAAAGCGACACATAAACGTTTCTTTTACTTGCACTTTAAATTAATACTATAATACAAACTGATTTACCCAAGCAGTAGTCAAGTTAAAATTTTTCTAGTCATCTAAGACTTTTCAGATTTTAACTCCTGTCTTAATTGCCCCCCAAAATCCCAGTGGAAGCTAACAAGGATTTTTGCATAAGGTTTACCACAATCTTCTATGGTCACGTCTTCCATCTTCTAAACATGCACTGCGGAGAGGAAGAATCACGTTCTCTGTCTCTAGACAACCACATACCTTCAGTTAGAAATGTGTATTTTTCATCAGGCATTTGATCTGTACTACGGATAACCAGTGTTTCATTATCTGTAGACAAGCAGCTTCAGCTAACAAATTATTCTGGAATGCCAGCTGTGCACTGCAAGATGAAGCACTGCTGTCTAGAAAAACAACCCCCACCTCTCATACTGCATGCACTGCCAAACATACCACGTAAGCTAGCAAGCGACATTATTTTTATCTTCCACAAATACGCAGTCAATGAACCTCAGCCCCTGCAAGTTCCATCTTCCCCCCCTTCTCGATTTGCTTTTCTAAGTTAACACATTTTTCGAAAGCAGAGTACTTGTGTCTACGGGATGGGACATAGCATTTGTATTTCTTTGGATTTAACCCACTTCGTACGGCTTGAGAGTTTGCAGAATACGTACAGTATTTTAAAAATACCCGCTTTAAAAACTTGTACCCGCTACTTGTGCTTGTCATAAGCATTAGCAGTAGGCTATTATGCTGGAGAGCAATATATAAATGGACCGGGAAAGACAAATCCAATCCTGTACGTTTTACAACTGCATAGCGATCACGAGTAGGCGACGGTCAAGCAACAGAATTAGCCAAACTATGAGGGTTATTTTCGGGATTTAAAAGTTTTTTTACTGCAACCTAATCACCTGTAGTTGTGTAATTTTTTTTAGGCCTCACAGGAGAAAGAAACATCCTTCTGACAACAATTTTTCCTAGTCCACTGCAGCGATATTTAACCCCGGTAGACGTTTCTTTCCCCAAACGTTTTTCCGAATGGGCTGGGTTGTGGGGTTTTTCAGCCTTTATGGGGTTCTGGGTTTTTTCCGTCCTTGTTTTTAAGGGAGCCGATTTTCACCCTTATGCCCGTTTGACAGACGCGAACGGTGCCCAAGGTCACTAGACAACAATGAGAAGAGGCAGCCGAGTAAACCAGAATTCCCGATTTCCGCACTGTCCAAATTAGGACGTGATGTCAACAAAATATTAAATTACTGCTGCTGTGCCCCTAGCCGAGGTACTCGCCCGACCCGGCCAGGCCCCCGATGTTCTCCACAGAGACACAAAACGGCCAGCTAAATCCCCAGCGAGCCATCCTCCTTACCCAGGTAGATATCCCCGAAGGAGCCGCTCCCGATCTTCCGGCCCAGCCGGTACCGGTTCCCAACTCTCAGCTCCATGGCGGCAGCTCGGCTCGTCCGCGACCCGGTTCCGCTCCTCTGCCCGGCCTGCTGGCTCTCGTTCTGATGCCTCACAGTCCTGCGGTTCCGGACGCCATCGCGGCTTTGGTCTCGCCGCTCGATACTAGCGAGACAGGCAAGACCGTCACCGCAGCTCCCGAGCAAGATGGACACGGATGCCCGACACGAACGGCCCCTCAGCCCCTCCGGCCCCGAGCCACCATACTGCGTGACCTCACTTCCCTAACGACGGGGGCGGAGCGCTACCGCAGGGACGGGCGCGCGGCGGGCGGGACGCGGGCGGATGCGGTCCCACCTCTTCCGCGCCGCCGGTCTCTTAGTGTCCGGCTCGGGCGGAGTCGGGCGCCGGTTCCTGCCCCATTGCATCGGGTCGTCCCAGTCGCCTGCCTGCGGAGGCGCGCAGCCTTCCGGGTGCATGTGTCGTCGTCCTCCCCGCGGCCGTCGGTCACCGCAGTGGAGATGAGCTCCGGCAGCGCTGCGTTCCGAGGAGCGCCCATTTGACCGTGGCGCGGGGAGGGACAAAATCTGAGACGCGACCCCTCAAATTTCAGGGGAAAAATTCCTCTCCTCTTTAGCTCGTAGAGCCTGGAGATCCACGTAACCAGACATCACTTTTGCTGTTTCCACGGGTTTGCTTTGCTGAAGTGTTTCTGAATGTGTCAGTGAGCTTTTCTGCAGCTGGAACTTGTTTCAGGAAACGTCTCTCATTCTGTAGTCTGTGATTTAACAGTTCCCATGCCAGGACAATGGCAGTAGAAGGTGGCAAATAAAGCCAAAAGCCTGGACCAGGATGTGCCAGGCCTCTTGCCGAGCCGGGGGCCGAATGTGGGATGCCACCTAAAATTGCAAACATCAGAGGATTTCTCCCAGACGAAAGCTGCCAGGAACTAGGGCTCTGGCTCACCTTGGACTCCCAGGGGCCTCCTCTAAACTGCCTCCAAGCCACGTGGGTGGTAAACTTTGCTTCCTTTTAAAGAGAGCCGTCGTTCGCATCCAGGTGCCCACGGCCAAAAGTGGAATTCTAGCTCCTAAATTTGCAAACGTCACAGGATTTCTCCCAGATGAAAGCTGCTGGGAACTAGGGCTCTGGCTGGCCTTTGACTCCCAGGGGCCTCCTCTGAGCTGGCTCCAAGACACGAGGGTGGAAATCTTTCCTACCTGTGGGAAAAAGCCACTGTTGACACCGAAGCACCTGCAGCCAAAACTGGGAATCTGCCTCCTAAAATTGCAAATATCAGAGGATTTCTCCCAGACACAATCTGCCAGGAACTGCAGCTCTGTCTGGCCTAGGACTCCTGAGGGCTGTCTCTCATGTGCCCCTGAGACGCTGGGGGGGCTCAGACGGTTGTGTCAGGAACCGAAGATGTGTTTAAGGCCCTGCCATATTTGGTCCGCTGTTGGGCACATCGACAAGATAATGGAGGAGAAGACCTTATTGTTAGTTGGTAGGAGCTTAACTGTCAAAAATGAAACAAGGTATCCAGTCAATTAGTAAAAACTCGACCTTGTGAAAGAGGAATAATACACAATGCAGCTGCTGTTGGCATGGGGGTGGTACCACGGGCCGTTGTGACCTCATCTCACCTGCCGGCCCTGCGTGAGATGATGTTGTAACCGGCCCCTCCTGAAAAGGAGATATAAGGTGTAGTCCTGGAGGGGATGGAGGGAGGAGGACAAGATGCATGCCATTTTCATCTAGCGGATGGCCTGAAAGTGCACTGCCTGCCTACCCCTCCTGCTCAGGAGCCACGCTCCGAGTTTCCTTCTCCTGCTCGGCGGCTTCTCAAGAATCTAGGGGTCGGTACGTTACCAACTGCTACCGCAACTAATAAAATCAATTTGCTTTGCAATTATAAGTGCATCTCGAGTTTTTTGTACACGGGCATCCTCCAGAACCCGTAACAGAGGGTCACGTGAAGTTGATCGGGAGACACTGAGATTCTCTAGGGTACATTATGTGACAGTTTGTCGGCCCTGGCCTTGGTTCCTGCTGACAATCACCCCTGTCATTGTAGGGGGGAACCTTGGGTGGTCTGTTAGCTCCTGGCAGAGTCTTGGGGGCTTTGTGGTTTTTAGGGGTACTATAGACATTGTGGGGTCAGCCTATTGGGCTCTTGGAGGCTTGTGAGGGGTTTTGGAGGGCCTGTAGTGGCCTTGCAGGATTTATGGGATCCTACAGGCTTTTAGGGGGCCTATAAAAGCCCCCAAACTATATTTAACCCCTGAAAAACATGCTTTAGAAAGCAGGAACACCAAAACTGCTCCCATCAGCCCCTAAAATTTTTCAACACCCCAAAACCAATCCTAAAACCACGGAAGTTATCTCAGCAACCCCAAGTCCTCACTAAATCTCTCCGAGCCACCCCTGGAGGAAGATGATAGCTCTTTTCCACAGGACGGAAAGCCTAGAGCCTGCATGTTTCAAGGGCTGACAACAGGCTGCACAGGTGAGGGAGCGACCGGCAGGACCTTTCTCCACCTCACCCCCCTGCTCCTAGGTGCAGCGGCTCCAGGTGTGATCAGCTGATTTCAGAGGGTTACCCGGGCACACCTGCGCAGGGAGCTGCTAGTGCAGAGGGGCCAACGGATGCAACCGAAGCGTCCCTCCAGGAATGCCGGTCGGAGCATCCGGCAGGGGCTAGGGAGCGGCCGGATGCGCCCGGGCACCTGAGCAGGTGGGGCAGCACGTGGGGTGCCAGGGGGAAAGTTTCAACTTTCTTCTTTTACTTTGTCAGTCCTTCCCCAGAGCCCCTAGTCCCTCCGCAACGCCCCCAGAAAAGAGAGGGGTTATTAGGAGAAAAAAGGTTTAAATTGAGGGAAAAAACGTCCTTTTCCATAATTGTCTGTGTTCAAATTGAGGGGGAATCCCCTTCCCCTGCAATTTTAATGGTACCATTTGAGGGAAACCCTGCCTTTTCTATGCTGTTAGGAGTATCACTCGACAGGGAACCCCCATTTTCCATTATTGTCTAGTTTAAACAGAAGGGTAAAACCTCAACTGTGCCATTTTAGGGGTTTGAATTAAGGGCAACTCCCACATTTTCATCATCCTAATGTTTAAATTGAGGGGGAAGCCCAGCTGTCCCTCCTTTTTAAGGGTTTGAACTGAGGGAAAAATCCCCCTTTTTCCATCATTTGAGAGATTTAAAGTGAGGAAACCCCCTCTTTTCCCAATAGTTTAGGGGATTAAATTAAAGGGGAGAAGCCATTTATTTGCCATCGTATCTTTTTAAGTGGACGTAAACACCCCCCATTTCCTCACTTTAAGGGGTTCAGTTGAAGGANTATTTGCCATCCTATCTTTTTAAGTGGACGTAAACACCCCCCATTTCCTCACTTTAAGGGGTTCAGTTGAAGGAAGCGCTCCCTTTTTCAGCATTTTAAGAGTTTAAATCTGCATTTCAGGGCACTTCTACGTGTGCCCTGGGAGGGACCCCGGCATGTAGCCCTAATGCTGCCCAGGGGTCTATTATTTGTCTTTAAAAAGTCTATAGCCCTAATTACAGGTCCCAACGAGAGCTACATCATTCATGTAATTACTATTCTTCTCCACCTTACTTAGCCACATGTGGAGTACTACTTAGCAATCACTAAGGAACAATTACACAAATTAACAACTGACTATCCTACTTACCTATCTATGCTGCCAAAACACAAAGTTTTATTTCTTACACGGTCTCTGCCCTTGTCTTCCATGTAGTTGCAGCAAAAAAGAAGGTGTCATCATTTCCCTGAAGAGTTTT
>VZRR01007013.1:0-85901 GCA_013398015.1 Oreocharis arfaki
GGGGGAAAAAAAATCTTTGACAACTTTTTCTTTGCCTTTTTCTTGGGCCTTAGAAAGAGTACATGTCTGCCAGAGGCCCACTTATTTGCCAAGGAATTAGGGAGTTTTGTGCCTCCCTTTATACTTATGAAAAGATAATGACCTTCTGGTGGGAAGATCCAAGCATTGACAAGAAATAGGTATTGGAAGCTTTTGAGAGTCAATGAGCTAGAGGCAAACAGATTCCCTGGAGAATAAAAGGGCAGATGAAGCTATATGACCCCGGACTTCAGTTTAGGCTTGACAAATTCTTTGGATCTATGAATCTGTGTTGTAATCAAGGGCGTTTGCCTCCTGTTTGACCCCAGGGGAGAATTATCATCGTGGGCACCACAGCACCCAGCCATGCTGTGGGGTGAGTCTGAAAAGCATCACTGTGTTTTGTGCACGCATCCTCAGCTGGACTGAAATTAGGCAGTTCAGGCACTCCCATACCCAGCAACATGGCTCCAAGCCAGCTGCAAAACCCATGCAGAAGCTCTTTGGTGCTTGGCTATCACTGAGCTCTGCCTCACTGTGACTCCCGGCTAGCTCACACACAGCCTCCATGTGTCTGCAAGAGCTGTGGGCACACCTTTCCTCTGCAGCACAGGCACAGCTTGCCAACGCCATACACAGCCCCACAGTTGTCCTGGCCTGGAGGAGTTCACAGAGTGCCTAACACTGAGACTGGATGGGCTTTCTGCTGCCCATCGCCATCCCCAGGAGGTCCTGCTCAAATCCTAGTTCAGGGTCCATCTCTTGATGCAAGTGTTGCCCAGAGATTCATGTATCGTTCTCCCATAGGGACCGTGAACGTGTATTTAAATAATGACAGGCATCTGTTTCCCCACCAGCACTCACGGTTGACATTTTCACTCCTGCCAGTTTCCAAAGTGCAGCTGAGGGTATAGGTAATCACAATGGACAATGGTTCTCTCTTTAACAGACCATGACCTGGGCTGCTTCCTGGAGAAGCATATGGCTCAGCACACTTTCGCTTCCAGGGATCCCCAGAGATCTCAGGGAGCTGCTGGAAATGTCAGTCATTCCCTGAAATTCAGCCTGCAGGCTTCACCACAGGAAGTGAAGTGATTTTGTTCAGCCCTGCAGCTCCTCATGCATCTTTATCCAGCAATTTCACGTGGAAGTACAGGACAGTTCCTGATGGACTTACTCCCTGCCTTTGGTCAAAGAACAAAGGCCAAGCAAGCAGTACCAGGTTATTGCAGTGAGTGACACATAATCAACTCTAAAGAGGTGTAAGAATTATATCCTGAGAGAGCTGGGCCGCCTCAGCTCTTCACCAATTGCTTTCACTCATAGCCCATTTTAAAAGCTTTACAAGCTCTCAGCAGTCACAGATCAGTTAGCTAAACTCTGTTTTCTGAGCTTTTCCTGTTATCTTTGGACACCTGGGTCTGTGAAATTGCCTATTAGCAGTTTGCAGAGCGATTTAGGTAATCTCAGAAGAGTACGTATGAATCTAATGGCTAGATATAATGCCTTGACAGATCAATAAGGCACATTCCAACTCCACAGAGTCTAGACGTCCTGGGGCTGGGTGGAGGGGTTTTTACAGTTGCCAAAAAGTTATGTCTGTGTTTGTGCAAGAGGGAAAGGAGAGAAGCAGAAGGTGATGTATGCAGCCACAAAAATACTTTGACGAGCCTGAAGAAGTTTTGGGTTGGATCGAGACATCCTAGCAGGCCCATTGTAATTGCTTCTCCTCTCTAATTTCAGAGGAACGATACTTCTGTGAAGCTGAAAGGCTTTCTAGATCCAGGCTGAGTGGGTATAGGAATGTGGACGTACTCGTGCACAGGCATGTGTTGCAAGCACCTAGGCATGCGTGCCGCACTGGGAGGGGCTTGCTGCATGCACATGTAATTATATTTGGACTCACTGATGTCCCTGGGACAAAGGGGGTTTGCAGCTGTGTGATTCTGACCACGGCATGCAGAGGTACCTGACGATTCAGAGACGACTGATGGATACCTGCACCGCCTGTGTGTACTCCAGCAGAGAAGGGAGACCATAACATATTAACAGGCACATCTTTTGTCACTCTGCTGCCTATCCCAGTAAAAGATCATGCCCATTTCTGTAAATAAACTCTGATAAGGGCCTAGCCCACAGCTGGTGTAACAGAAGACCATGCAGCGGTGCAAATTTGCAGCAGCTGAGAATTCGCCTCAGTGTCTCCCAGCCCAAAACAAAACTCTATAAAAAGATGGTTTGTCAAGTTCAACTGTAGTGCAAAAAGCCCTGTTCCTATAGGAGGTGACTAACTGGGTGACTTGAAGCAGCGACGCTCCTGCTAATGTGGCCAAGAGATGGTAGCAAGCCTACAATTCAGCCTTCTCCCCCTCTCCTCTCCCGCAGTCCAGGTGCAGCTGACCATGACATACTGATGGTAATTCTGGCAGCATTTTGACTCAATGGATTTGCTCTGGCCAGCCCTAGAAAAATGAGTCTGAGAAATTCTCTGCACATGCAGAAAACTGTCCCTTCAGACATCTGAAAGTTGTGTCTTACTCGTAATATTTTCTGTTTTCCTCGCCTCACCCTCTTGTTCTCATCATATTTTCCCAGTAGCTCTTAACCAGAGGTTTGCCACAATGTACATCAGAAGATGATCTGCCACTTTGTAGCAGAAAATCCTGGCAGCTCTATTGCCTACAGAAAGCTTGGCTTAGTCTGTCTCTGCCTTGGTACAAATCACTTATTTGCTCTGCTTCTGCAGACCCTGCAAAGCTTCATGCTTTACCCTCCAAGTCACTCAGTGTACACTTAGCAGCAGGGATGAAAGAGGCTTCAGGAAATAGCATGCTGAGAAGTGAGGCCTCCCAGGACTCCAATCAACCCCCCTGAAGGGGAAAAGCCTAGGGCTAGAGAACAAATTCTAATTATAACAACAGACCTGCAGTCATTCCCAATTATGTCAAGCTCTTCGATGAGGAATTAAAGAAGTTCTGAAATGGGTGCACCGTCTTATTCTTCCCTCTAGCATTAATAGTGAGATGCTGTAAAAAAATGGTCATATCCAAACAGCATGTGAAGCGAACATTAGCGTGGCATATGACTGACAGAAGAAAACAGTATTACTGTGATAGGCACATCCTTTCTTGCTCCACAGGCATGATTTACTACTGAATTACAGTAGGTTTAGGCTACAATAACACCGCAGACTGAAGTGGGGATAATTCTTAAGTGAAGCCAACAAAAGCCTAACAAAATCTGATTGCCAGAATCTGGAAAACTGCAAAAATCACGATGTGAAGTATAAGAAGAATTTGTGCTTGAGTGCGAGGGTCACTGATTATGTTACCAGAAAGTAAGCTGGTCAGTTTTCGCCTTTGGATCAAGGCTGAGGAACTTTCCAGGATGCGGAACTTGAAAGTGTACCTCAAACATAATTTTTATGCTCAGAATCAAAAGTGCTGTGAAAAAAAAAAAACATGGTTAAATTATAATAAAATCATAGTTGTCCGTTGCAGGCTGGGAATTCATTAAACTGGTAAAAAATTAGCACCACAGAGGTGAAATTAACAGCTCGTAGTTGTATAGGCATAGATTGAGTCCTGCAATGTCAACAACTGTTTCTCCAGAAACCTTTGCTAGTACTTTCACATGTGCACATCTCGGTGTGAAGGTCTTTAGGTTAACTATGTATGGATGATACCTCTCTCCCTGTAGCCTGATTCCTTCACTGCCTTCCCCATTAAATGCAGTAATTCCCACCCATACAAAGTGGGTGGCATTTTACACTTACTTCACTTTCTCTTCACTCAGGTGTAAATGGCTGCAAGAGGTGCAAAACAGAGTAGAGCTGGGGAAAGAATAAGAAAAATAGACTTTGAGAAGGTTATTCCTCTCCATAAAATCTGCATCTTACCTCTAGCACTGTAGCTGGAATATGACAGAGAAAGTGAATATTCCTAGAATTCTGTAAGAATATTCCTAGTAGTTCAATGTGGTTTTATACAGTTATCTAGCACAGTAGAGTGGTAATAAACAATATTTGTAACACTGTACACAACAGAACCTCTGAATGCAATTTGTAAAGTGATACTAAAGAGATTCAAAAAGGCAAAGAATCCAGGCTGAGGAAAATGTCTCACATGTGAGGAAAAAACAGAGCATGGGATTACGATGGAAAAAAACTGCAGTGGCAACAGCAAACTTCGAAGGATGGAGCACTTTGCTTTACATACATCAAACCTTTTTGAAGTTAACCTCTTTTACCAACAGTCAATTGGAAGGATTAGTCACTTCTGCCCACATACTCATTTCACATAATCTTCCCTCTCAGGCAAGTATATATTTGCCTCTCAGGCAAATACAATGCAAAGTATTGCACAGAGCTGTGCAACTGACAACACACAAGTTTGCAGGGAAGTTTTTTCCATTTTGACAGTGCAGAATGTCTCTGCAAAAAGCTGTTACAGCATTTCTTCTTAGTCTCTTAAGTGGGAGCAGACAATCCTTGACAACACACTATCTGTTGTAACAACAGGACACTGAGCATTACCCTACCTGCACGCCTGAGTGACTGCGATATCCAGGGGGCTGCGTTGACGTATTGTGCCTTCTGCAGCTCCCTTCCAGACCACAAAATGCCTGAGTCAGAATGTGGCTCACTGGGTCTGCACTGTCCTGCACCATCATGTGCTCTCCCTCTGCCTGGTGTTGGATGCACGCATGGGAGTCGTTGTTCCTTCTACTTCCACTTTTTCTGCTGTCAAAAGAAATGTCTAATGGATGTCCACAGGAGTCAAGGTGTTTGAGATGCTTTGGGCTTGATACTGGGGCAAACTGCAGTGCAACTTCTAGGGCATCTTTAAAACATTTCTTATCCAGACAAGAGGTTGCAATGAATAAAAAATTACTTGGGGGCGAAAGGGTCTGCTATGACAGCTTAATCAAACTGAAACCTGTCCCTAGCTGCCCTTCCTTCCCAGGAGACCCACAGGAATTACGGGGTGGATTCAGTATTTTGTCCATGAATTACTCCCTGGAGACAGCTTAGGGCAGCTTATATGCGGAGTCAGGCGTCCAGTGCCTGCAAGAGCTCGACCCCCCTGCACGTGGGCAGCGCGTGATGTGTCACACTGAGCGAGGTGCCTCAGCACACAGCTTCCTGCCTCCAGTGGGTCACCCAGGCAGCTGCACACCCCTGCTGCCTTCATTTTCACAGGAAATAGAAAGCAAAAATATGAAAGTATTTATCTATAAAACTTATACAGGACCAGATTTATCTTTCAGGTTTGCATGGCCTACAAATTAAGGCCAGAAGGGACTATCAGACAGAACATTCAGTCTGGCACCTTGTGTATGTATCACAGGTCATTTTATTTTAACCACTTTTCCCTGCACTGAACCCAAGAGCTCGTGTATTTAAAAGACAGTTCAGCCTTGATCTGGAGCCATCAAAACGTGCAGAATCTATCACATTCATCAGTCATTCTCTGTTAAAAACGTGAGCCTTCTGTCAGGTGCATTGCTCTGGCTTTGATTCTCAGCCATTGTTTCTCATTTTGTCTTGCACTGCCAGAGAAAGTAAGCCTTTAGGGTCTGCCATTTTAGCCCTGTAAATTTACTTATAAATTTTAATTCAAGCACTATTCCATCTCTCTTCTGACAAGCTAACCTCCGAGTCTCCTCCTGCAAGGCATTTCCTCCAGCCTCTGAAACAGTTTCTAGCTGCTTTCTCCACATTCCAATTTTTAAAACTTTAATTTTAAAACATGGACACTAAAAGTGTACACTGTTTGGGTTTCCCACATGTTAAGAGGTATGAATTATACACCCCTGCTTCCTCTGTTCTTATAACTAGAATCACATATCAGCTTTTCCATTCTTTCACTCCAGCCAAATGTCTTTTCACTCCAGGCTAAGCAGCACCGAGAAACGCAACCCATCCACTCCTCTTTTTGGGGCTATTGGCATAAAAGTAGCCTTTGCCCTGTTTCACAGGGGCCTTCCAGATACTGGAAATTGCTCAGCATTGATACTGGTGGGTCTGTGACCCCTGCAGCCAGGTTCTTTACAGTCCTGGCCTGTAACTTCCCTGAAGGTATGGATATAAAAATTTTTCTCTCTCTTCAAAGTTTTTCAACAGTCACTCTGCTTACTATGCAAAATATTTTCTCATTTAAAACAAGGATATAAATTATTTGTCTCCAGCTGCAAAACAGAAATATTTTATCCAGCACATCTGTCTTTTCCCATCACTGATGATTTCCTCATCCCACCTAATCACATATCCCATCACCAGAGACTCTCTTCTTTCTGTAGGAGCAAACTGTTTTCGTTTTAATGATCTTTTCTTTCCTGATATCTCTCACTACCCTAAGTGATTTCCCGCATTTCATGCCTCCCAGTTACTATTTCTTGAAGTCTCTCTCCTTGTTATACACCAGAGAGAAGAGAATACTTCTACATATGGCTTTCACCTCACCTGTGATCCAGCATTTGAGGACTTCCAGCATCTTCTGGGGTTTAAAATGACACAGGGAATCATGACTAAAAATAGTAATATTCTGTTCAGAGGACTACAGAGGATATAAATCATAATGACACTGACTACTAACATTCAATTATTTCTGTTATTACAGTATTGCTTATTGTTTTTTAATCATTTGATGTTGAATAATTTTACACTGCAGGTCAGTACTTTCGTTTTTCTCCTCAGTGCTTTCATTTTTTTCAGCTGAACCTTGACTTTCTGAAATAGTTAATTCTAGCTCAAAACGCCAGCCTGTCATTTTTGGTCACACCCCCTGCTAACGCCCAATTATCCGTGGGCTTGAACAAACTTGCCACCGTTGTTGAAGGAAAGAAAACCTCTTCAATCAGTGAAATAAGGCTGTCAGTGGCACACCTGTGCAACGAGGCAATGCTTGAATGAGGGATGTTTTTCTCTTAGGGCTCTGAGGGGGCTGTGAAGCCAAGGGAGCTCCCCATGAGTGTCCATTAGGAGAGAGCCTGGCAGACAGGGCATGGACAGGGCCAGGCCAGCCAGACACACTGGGGCAGCCCCACCACAGGCATGGGGCACCTCCCAAGGCCTGTGGCCAGGCAGAGCAGGGCTGTGGGGAGCTGGAGCCCAGTGTTGCCGGCAGCATTGCTGGGGCTGACAGGCCTGGGGGCCGACACAGGTTCCTGGGATGTGGGCAAGGTGGGGCACATAGCCTGCCTGGAGGACAATTTTATTTTTTTATAACAACAGTTCATTACAGCAATTAACAGAGCATTGCTTCCCCATGGCCTGGATCATGGAGTGGCAAATCACACTACAACAGCAGTGATGCCAATGGTGCCATGGCAAGCTGCACTAGCCTGGGCTGTGAGAGCATCACAGAGCCTCCTTGGCAACACCCAAACATTAAGTTGCTTAATTTTCACTGGGGTGAGTTAAAAACGGTTCAGTAGATTCCTGGTAGACAACAGTGTTTATTTTTGGCTCGGATGACCAAACCCCAATGGTCAAGATGCCTTAGCACATCTTTCCAAAATAGTGGGGAATTCCAGGCTTGAGGGTTTTGCTTAGAGTCATCCCTGGTGCTCCCTGTTTTTAGAAATTTCTGCTCAGTCACTCCTGTGAGGAAAGGCTAGCGCAGCCAAGTGCTTTTTCAGGAGTAAACCAGCCATTACCACAACACACGACAGGCAAGCCTGGAGGCCACAGGGCTTTGTTACGAAATCAGAAATGAAATAGGCACATTTTAGATTAAATTAAAAAACAAAACAAAACACATGTACAAACCCCAAATTTCCACATCAGTAAATGATTCATTCCTTGTTTATAAAAGAAGCATTTCTGAAGACTCATGGAGATGATTCTGTTCTAGCAAAATTTTGTTTAATCAGGCTTTGAATTAATTAACATAATTCATCACTATGGGGGGATAACTCAGACTGATTTTATGGAACCTTTTGTTGTGCTGGTTCGGGTCTTACAGCTTGATTTAAATATGACTGGAGGGGCTTATTAACATGAGTGATTAATGCAGCATAAAATTGATTACAAACTAATTTTAGCTGCAAAATCACATTTCTGCAAGCTTTCATCGTGAGTAACTACGGTGACTTCAGACTAAAACGAGTTTGGCTTAGGTTGAACAGCAGCAGTGGCACTGGTGGCCTGCAGGCCTCACCACCAGGAGTGGCAGAATCCACCCCGGCTCACACTGCTAAAAAGCCTTGAGCCAAACTGGCGTCACTGTGAGGGAGCAACATCTTCCCTGCAGATGGAAACAGAAAAATCCAGCAAAACCTCTTTAGCGACTGAGAAATCCATGTGTCGTTTTTATCATGGAATCATAGAATTGCTAGGGTTGAAATGGACCTTAAAGGTCATCTGGTTCCCAACACCCCTGCCATGCGGCCATGGACACCTCCCACTAGACCAGGCACTCAGAGCTCCATCCAACCTGGCCTTGAACACTTCCGTGTATGGAGGATCCACAGCTTTCTCTGGACAACCTGTTTTATTTAGTTGACTTCTCTACTTAAGCATCTGTTCACTGCTCACGTTCCTTCTTTTACAACACTAAACACAGAAAAGGCCTAGCCTTGAAAATTTCCACTCTTAACTTTCCTTATAGGTAAAGTCAAAATAATTTCAAACATTGGCAGGCTGCTGAGCTGTCATGTGAATGTAAGTGTATGCAGAATGCATTTATATATGTGTGCATTGTCTGGAAAGAATGTGACAGATCCTGACAGGAGAAGCCACAATAAGTAGTACCTGAGCCTACAAAAGGTCCCTGCAGATGGGCCTATTTCAGAAATAAGCAACTATGCAAATTGTCTGGCACTCTGCACTGATCTTTTAGATTATTTATATTTTTCTATTAATAATAGTAACATCAAAATACAATAAAAACCTAATTTGAATAGCGTGGCCCTGAGTACTGTTAAACAAAGCAGATGTGAAGTTTCTAAACAAGATATCCTTGAGGTCTGGCTTTGAAAAGAAGGAAGACGTTTCACACAGCCAATGACATCTAATTTTTTCAAAGGCTTAGCTCGACATTTCCAAGAAAAATGGTTCTTTCTGATGAAAGGCTGCACAAAAAGAAATGTCATGTGGAAGAGTTTGGATTTGTTTGGGGTTTATTTTCATAAAAGGGAAAAAGCAAGGACAGTGGAAGGAAATGAAAAAATCAAACTTAAAAATTAGGAAATATGTAGCATGTCTCCATAACGTCTGGCATAAAATTACCACAAAAATGTATTCATTCATGTCCCTGAAATCAGCTCTGCCAGCAAATAAGATACTCCTCCTTTTCCAATAAATTATTTGTAAGCCTGCAACTTTCCTGTCTAGTATATGAGGGTGGGTTGTTGGGCTTTTTCTTTTTTTCCCTTCCTTTTATGCTAGTTCAAGACAATGGGCCTTGCTGCCACATAATTCGAGTGCAAAGTAGCAGGAAAAGTGTCGGCATTCTGTGCTGGTAGAGCTTCTGCCCCGACACCCCAAACTATCTACGCACAAGAAAGTGAGGAGTGGGCAAGCTTGCAAGCCAAGAGGCTCACTTGGGCAGCCCACCTCAGAGTGCCGAGGCCTGGATATCTGCCTCTGGCTGTGGGGATGTGTATGCTTGTGTGGGGTGCCCAGCTCAGTCACTCACATCAGTACCAGCAGGAAACTCTGCACATTTATTTGTGCTGGGGGAGAAGGAGGAAGAGCTGAAAGGATCGGCTCCCTAAGCACTTGCCAAGCCATCCATGAGTGCCATGTGCCGTCTGCCTTTCTCATTAGATCAATTAAAACCAGGGCTGGATGAATATTATTTGCCAAATACATTATTTAGCAAATGTTGATCTTCCTTACTGAATATGCTATTTGACTGATCATTTCTGCAGTTGCCTACAAGCTCTAGCACCATTCAAATACTATTAGTTGAATAATTTATGAGATGAACAAAGACAAAATGCACTGAATAATTTATTCAAAGAAAAATTGCTTCCACTATTTGGTTAGCTCTAATTAGATCCTCTTTTCAGCTAGATTACACACATATATGCACTTGCTTAGGCAGACATACACACAAGCACATGCTCACATATGCAGAGAGCCAGATTTGGGAGGCACAGCAGAGTAGCACCACTTTACTTCACTGATTTTATGCTTGAGGCCCACTGGCACAGTCCAGATCAGAACAAAGCCTCATAAATAGACTGAAACAGTGAGTCCAAGTCAGAAATTTTGAATGCGAAACTGGATTGTCCCTGAAAAATGCAGGGTGATATGCAATGGGTCAGGAAAAAAGGAGCTGACGATTCATCTAGTGGTCAATTTTAGGATAATTTGAGAAGAAGCAAGAACAAAAAAAAAATTCTGCCTCAAGTGGACCACAAGTCTCCCATCTTTGACAAAATGCATGTAAAGAAAGAGACTGTTGAATGTGTTGATTTGCAAACATGAACTTTCCTGTTTCACGGTCAAGTGCGGACAGAGAGGGAGATCAGAAGGGAGAGATGGCAGATGTTTCATGGCAACAGGAAAAAAGACCCCTGCACCATGATTTTAGGACCACTGGAGCAGCAGACAGGTTAGTCCCTGACTATCAAGAGGCCCAGACCATGTTCATATGCTGCAGAATGACTTTTTCCCCCCACCTTCCTGAAGTACTTCCTGAAGGATATTCCCTTGCAACTGCTGGTTTTCTTATCTTTAGGACATGTTACGCATGAGTTCCCAGGGCAAGGAGAAGCTTCACTGACCACAGTGAGATGCTAGACAAAGACATAGTGGCATCTTCTGCTGGTTACCTGATTTTTCACAGCTAATTTGGGGGCAGGTATTTCAGGTAAAGTGTCAGCTTTAATTCACAGCCCCTTCAAAGCAACTCTCATATGAAGCCATGTAACCTCTCAGACTCTGGTACCTCCAGGTCAGGGTTGAGGGCAGCAGAAAGATCTTACTGACAGTGCAGCTGTTTGCACCATAACTAACCATATGGGTAAACAAAGGGCTATAATTTAGCTAAGATAACCTTTGCGATAACCTTACAAATGCTGACATAAACCATATGCACTGCCCAAACCCAGACAGGCAAAGACAAACCTTACATAAACTCACAAACTTTATAAAATTTACATGGTGGCTTATCCAGGAGCATTTTTAACAGGGAAGGATCCCATATTCAGGCCTAGATTTTAACCCCTCTGTAGCATACGGAATAGAAGGTCATCTCCAATAACATGAGACTTGTACCAAATGAGAAAAGTAGCCAAAGCAGACTTGAAGGCATTGTGTACCTCAAAGAAAAAAGCTTTCCTGTTTGTTGTCTGCATCTGCTTTTTAGATAGCTGGACAAGATAAATGCCAGCAAATCAAAATGCAAAGATAAAACAGAAAAATCTAATTGGTCATCTTGAAGGACAAAGCTGCATCTTCCATTGTTAATTTGCTCCCAATTATTTTTTTCTCATGGTTCTATTTTTGTAGCGCTCCCAGAGCTGCTCTAATGGTAGAGAAAGAGTAACAGAGATAATTGGGAACATCCTGAATAACCTAATTCCGGAGTCCTTATGGTATGACAAGACACCTAAGGGATGTCTCCAGGACAATATAAGCCAGGATGAAAGGCTGCGGCAAAGGCATAGAGCGAGGTGACTCTGTTTAAGAGCTTGTTGGCACTTTCAGTTAATAAAAGTCACTTGGGAAGTATTTTCTTTTATGTCTGACAGGTTTCTCTTTTTTCCCTTTATATATGATGTGTTACCATGAGTGCAGTTCATCCACCAATTAATCATCCTGTCTGTTCTGTCCATAGCGCATGGATAGCATCATTTTGTGTGTAGGACTTAGAAACCTGGGTTTCAGAGAATATCAGTGTCTAGAGGCAGGGCTCAGGAGTGGAAAGATGACACCATAATTAGGCATCTTGCTACAGAGTTGGCATGTGAGGCATATGGCAATTGGCTCCTCCTCCAGCACGGGTAACCACACAGGTATGTAAACACAGCAGGAGCCTACAATTGAGTGCAGTCATAGCCCAGGGATGCCAGCCAGAGCATCTCACATCAAAGAGCATGGACAGTGGTGTGGTCAGCCACAGGGAAGTGGGTTGTGGACATCCCATAACTGTCATCTCTTGTGTATCCAGTACCACTTCATCGCAATGCCTCCTTGGGAGAGGAACAAGATTTCGTTTTGCTGGGTGCTTTCTGAAAGTGCACACTGACACAGCTGTGAAGTGCCTGGATCCACTTCAGTGGGGGAACATACCAGTTAATAAGAGCAATCTGAGGCGACAAATGGTTGGTCCAGGCTGTCCTCAAAACATGGTCCTAAGTGTCTCATCAGGGTGCTCAGTTCGGAAAACCAGCACAAATAAATTAAAGGAAATAGTATTAATTTTAAATTCCTGACCAGAAAAGCAAATACTAAAGTCACAGGCTGCTATTACCATCAGTATCTGCAGGAATTGGCCATAACAAACGTGTTCAGCAAAGGTGGAGGCAGGATAGACTATTTCTTCCAGTGTTTGCTGCACCTTCTGTCCATTGTCCTCTTGCAGCACTGAGCAAGGACGATGCTGTGTCAGCTCCAGGGCAAGATACTCCCTTTTGTCACAGTTTCCTGACCTTGCTAGGGTACAGCACATTGCCTGGACCCCTTCTTTAATAAATGTTTTTAATTCTACAGGTGAGCATGTGTACTTTAGTGCATCACTATGTGGAGTGCAAAGTCAGGTCAGAGCTTGACGTTTGACTATTTTGTCATAAAGCAAAAGCACTAAAAACTTCAGGCTTGGATAACTAATCGCTGCCCTTTTTTAAAGGAATTTATTTAAGCAAGCATCAAAATGAAAGTGACAGCAGTGGCAGCAAGTAAATTACCACTGCCTAATTGGACCCAAAGAGAGTTTGGGGCCTGAAATGTCCCTTCACATAGACTGGCAGAGAAACGAAAAGTGTACTAGACACATGCACATTGACTTTACGAGTCCTTAAATTTCTTGGGTTTTAGCTAGGCCCTGAAGTACAAAAAGTATTATATTTTTCCCTGCTTCTGTTCCCATGTTCACAGGTCCATAAGATTTGTGGTTGGAGACCTTTATTCATAATTAAACTGGAAAACTAACTTGACAGGAACTCTTTGTTGAGCTTGTTGAGTTCCTCTTCTGTCCCCCATCCAGGAACATGGAGCCAGCCCAGTAATTCTGCTGCTCTGTGTCTCCTAGGCAATCCTGTTCAATGCTGACCAACTTCTTGCAAAAAAGAGCTGCAAAAATGCCAAGTACCAGCTGCTGCACTTACAAGTATACCTTGTTCCTTCCCACTGGGAGCCAAAAATTTCACAGGGGATCTTGTATATCCTTGCAGAACTGGCCTTCAACTGTACAGTACAGCCAGTACAGCCCTTTGATAACATGCTTTTGGCATCAAAATCAACAAAATAAAAAGCCTTTAATTATTTCACTAGAAGCAAAACTATCTTCAGCTGGGAGGTAGGGAGAGGTTCACCAGAAAATTGTTTGATTTGGGCTACTAAAAATTCAAAATTTCCATGCCTTTGAGAATATGATCCATAACATTTTAAATCACTGTAATCAAATAACTGCTTGAGAGTAAACTTCCTTAAGTTAATGATTGAGGGTTCTGTATGTCTTAAAGGATTTGGTTCTAATTTCAGTTCCTTTGTGGTTTTTAAGAGATAAACGGAGATAACTCCCAAAAACCCCTTAATGTGTGAAGGTCTGGGGCTGTCCCATAAGCAGAGTGTGTGCTCAGGAGCTAGTAGGGAGGAGCAGTAGGCTGATTCCAATGGCCCAGCTAGATTGGCCCCAGGCAGGGAGTCAGAGTCCCATGGGCAAGGACTCTCAGTCTGGCAGGCCTTAGCATCACTGTGTTGCCAAAGTGAACAAGAGCAGTCACATGAATGTCTCCCACCCTCCTTATCCTTTCTTGCTTAAAGAAAGACATCTAATTTTCACAAAAAACAACTTCACAATAAAAGGTGTGCATTAAAAATGTGGGGAAGGAAGAATGTAAATCCAGCGTCTATACTGGAAAAGAATATGAGTCCAAAAAGTACAGGGATATAGTGGCAGCAAAATTTATCTTACAGGATTCAGAACCAAGAAAGTACATGTAAGACTCTGATGTTTGAAAACGCCCTGTGAATGAATTACGTGAAAAAAAGGTTCAATCACTGCAGAAAGTTGAGTTAGTTTAACACATAGAAGCTGTCACTTCTAAGGATGTAAAGAGTTGCAAGATCAGATTTGTCATCAGAAGCCAAACTGGTGAAATTCACCTTGCTCACTAGCAAAATACAATACTAAGCATCATTCAAAAGGGAAGCTTTAGAGAAATGCATAATCCTCTTTCTATGGAGTTTCATTTCAGAAAAGGGCAATTCTGCACATAATTTATCCTTTCCTGTGAATAAATTCATTAAGCCTGAGAAGGTTTAGTCCCATATGGTCCCATAGTCAGGTAAAATGATGTGCAGCTGTGAGATGTGTTAATATGCAGTGGAGATACATCAGAATTACATCAAGCCTCCTCAGAAGGGTTGCAAATCCAGTAAGAATGGTAAACTTCAGTCTTTTGTTAACTTCATTTTGGTTACTGATTTCTCTGGCATTTTAAACTGAAGGGAAGAACCAGAAGCATGTGTGATAGAAAGCTCATTCACTGAAAACTGTATTTAACCCCAAAATCCTATTGATGTTGGTGAAGTTGGAGTACAGCTCGAATGCAGGAAATTCCCTGCACCCACAGATTCAGGCTTTGGGGTGAAGAGTGTAGAGCTGAAAAAAGCAAGATAATGCGTGTTCTTACTCACTGGAACCTATCAACAAGCATAACAGCTACAACATTTGGGTTGTTTTTCACCACAAGTTTTGCAGGGTACAGGGATTCCTGTGTCTGTTTAAACAGAAAACTGTGACCTGTACCTGACCTACCCTCACATTACCCCCAGCATGAGTAGAGAGCAAGTGACCTTCTCTGCTGCTCCAGTGCAAATTGTTAAAGATTATTGTTGTCTCTCAGGAAGTCTTCAGGCATGCTTTGCTATTCCCAGTGAAATATGCTGTGGTTTTACCACTGATCACCAGAGGGCAAAAAGGAAAATTTCACCCCTCTGGAAAGAACTGCTCTCCTGCAATTTTCTTTTTTATTTATAGGTGTGTTTTCTTTCATGTAATTTACTGAAATCATTCTGCTTTTCTTTGTGAAATGCTTTTATTCAATAAAATTTTGTCCTCTTTCAGCCTCTCTTCTGTTTGCTTGGCCTTGATTTTATTGCTCTGCAGGCTGGCAGCAAGGTCTGAACTCCCTGTGCAGTCTCTCCCTGTGCAGTGAAACACTCAAACATACACTTCCAGGTGTTATGGCATAATGCTGCTCAGGCTTGACAAGGACATCCTGTGCCACGCTGAGGGGCTGGATCAGGTATCTGTTGGCTTTAGCAAGGTTACTTTGCCAAAAGCATTACAGGCAAAGGAGGCATCTCCTAGCTGGGCTAAGCATAGAGAGTAAATGTGCTCTGAAGATTATGAAAATGGTTTTACACACCAGCTTATGCCCTATGGGGCAGAGAAGTCCTGGGCCTAGGCATATCCCAGCCATGACCTGTCCAGGTGCAGGCACCTTGGGGAGGCATGAAGGATGCACCCAAACCACTCAGGCAACATCTCCAGGCTACAGCCACAGTGACTGTGGGATTTACTGAGCTGGTGGTTGCATTCAAGCCTTTGTGCATCCAGGCCAGCCATTGCATCCAGGCCAGCATTCTCCCAGGGAAACTGGATGCTCATGGCTTGAAAGGGTGCACACTTTGCTGGGTAGAAAATTGGGCCCAGAATGGCTGGGCCCAGAGGGTGGTGGTGAATTTAAATCCAGCTGGTGATTGGTCACCGGTGGTGTCCCCAGGGCTCAGTATTGGAGCCAAGCCTGTTTAGTATCTTTATCAATAACCTAGTCTAGGGGATCGAGTGCACTCTCAGAAAGTTCACAGATGACACCAAGCAGGGTGGGAGTGTTGATGTGCTGGAGGATAGGAAGGTTCTACAGAGGGATCTGGACAGGCTGGATCAATGGCCTGAGGCCAGTAGCGTGAGGTTCAACAAAGCGAAGTGCCGTGTCCTGCCCTTGGGTCACAGCAACCCAATGCAGTGCTGCAGGCTGGGGGCAGAGTGGCTGGAAAGCTGCCCAGTGGGAAAGGACCTGGGGATGCTGGTCAACTGCAGCTGAATGTGAGCCAGAGTGTGCCCACATGTCCAGGAAGCACAATGGCATCGTGGTCTGTATTAACAATAATGTGGCCAGCCGGACCAGGGCAATGATTGCCCCCTGTACTTGGCACTGGTGAGGTCACCCCTTGACTCCCGTGTTCAGTTTTGGGACCCTCACTGAAAAAAGGACATTGAGGTGCTGGAGCACGTCCAGCAAAGGGCAGCAGAGATGGTGAAGCGTCTGGAGAGTAAGTCCTATGAGGAGTGGTTGAGGGAGTTGTACGTGTTTAGCCTGGAGAAAAGGAGGCTCGTAGTGGACCTTATTGTTCTCTGTAACTCCTGAAAGGAGGAGGTAGCTGGGTGGGGGTTGGTCTCTTCTGCAAAGTCAGAAAGGTTAGGACAAGAGGAAATAGCCTCAGGTTGCATCAGGGAGGTTTAGACTGAGTCTTAGGAAAAATTTATTTACTGAAAGCTTTAACAAGAATTGGAACAAACTGCCCAGGGAAGCTGTGGAATTACCATCCTTGAAAGTGTTCAAAGGGTGGGTGGATGTGGTTTAGTGGTGAACATGCTTAATGGCTGGGCTAGATGATCTTGAATATCTATTCTAGCCTAAATAAGTCTACAATTCTCTGCTTAACAAGCACATTCTGAACATTAATCATGTTGCCCTGTTTCAGTCAGAGTGCCACATGTGGCCCTCTCATGCTTAATCTTCTTGTGCTGCTATAGGAAAGGGAACACGTGCTTGACACCAACAGCGCAGCCCTTGGGTACAATTAAACATCAGGAACTACTCAAACATTTGTAAGGTTTCCTTTTTATGCACATCTGTTTGTTGACCTTTGGGAGCGAGACTCTTTCGTGGCCATTTTTCAGTGATAAGAAGCTGCTATTACAAAAAGCCACTGTCACAGCTGGTACAACACCAAAGACAGAGCAGGGAGACTAAATTGTTGCTTGGAAGGGGTTTGTCCCAGCCTGCATGGGGCAATGCAGGGAAGTTTGCTCTCCTGTCACCCTTGTTTTATCTGCTCAGTGGGTAAATAAAGGGCTTCAATCTTTGCAGCTGCAAGCTCAGCAGCTTTTTCCACCACACATCATTCACTCGAAGATAAAAACGATTGTGGACAGTCCCAGATCTCTGGTGCAAGCTGTAATTCGATTTATTTATTGGCACTAGCCTCTAAAACACAGTAGGTGCTTTTCTGCAGATTAGGAGGAGATGCAATTCCCAGGCTTTGAAGGGCTCACAGGAAAGATGCAGCATCCATAAAGAACACTAATACAGAAACAGAGAGACAGAAAGAAAACTTGCAACATTAGATTAAGTGATTTTTTATGGTTGTTACACAAGTTTTGGTTGTTTAGACACAGAGTTGCCTAGGCACACACATGTATTCCTTATGCATGTACCCATTTACTGAATATCTCACACATATAAACAATGAAATCAAGACTCACAGATTTATTCGAGGGGAATTAGGAAAAATCTAGCTTTTGCTGGCCAAGGTACCATATGTAATCACGTCTCTAAACAATTACAGTGCTCAAAATATTACAAATGGCTGCAATACAGTCTCTGCAGAAAGCAATTGAGGTGCAAGGACAGAACAAGCACTGCTCTAAATAAAAAAAATGTCTTCCATTGCCCCATGAGCAATGTCTGCATGTGGAAGAGCAGATCACTGCCCAGGGAGCAGACTCGTGTGCGAGGGAGGCGTGCAAAGCACCAGCTGATTGCAGTCGCTGCTTGCTGAGTTACTTCTGATGAAGCTTCTGCTCTGCAGACAGTCCCTTTTTGCAACAGTGACTTTACCATGGCTATCTCACCTGCATTATCTCAACCAGCTCCTCTACTAAGACTGGTTATGACCCAGTGCATCGGCTGCCTGATTTTAATCCCCGCCCAGCACTGGAACAGTAAAGGGTGCCCTCCTGCCTCTCTCCCTGGAAGGAGTTGCCACGGTGGATGCGAACTTTTCCTAATGCCAGAGCATTTTGGCAAGGGTTTCTTCTGGCATTTACTTCGTGTTGTTGCGTTTTCAAGAATCCAGAAGAGAGTATGTGCTCTTTAATTTAAAAAAAAAAAAAAAAGGCAAGAAATCAATAATATTATAGAAAGAGATGTAAAAAATTAAATGGGTGCCCTGTTTCTCATCTAAGTGGACCAATGGTGTCAAAGAGGTGTTTGAGGTTATTTCTCAAGGGTCATGACACTAGCTGCTGTCACTGAGAAGGCAGTCTGAGTTACAGGCTATTGTTTAAGACTTTGGACCATGTAATTGTTTCCTTTCTTCCTGAGATTAAAGATAGAAAAGCAATACTGTCTTTTTAGACAGGAGTAATCGACATTCAAAGCCTTTTCTGATGCTTGGGCAGAAAAGCCAGACTTTTAATGACTAGATCCTGTAAGTGGGTGAGAAGAGAGGCTGTTCTGCCCTGCCAAAATGCCATAGTCATGGCACTGCTGACCATTTCCAGCACACGGACCAAGTGACTGAACATGAGCTAACAATATCAAATCCTAAGGTAAGAGTGCAAACATACGGATTTTTCTGAGCTGTTTTTGTGGTTTGCTCAAGTGAAAGCCTTAGAGGCAGCTCTAAGGTTTGTGGCTTTTGCCTGAGAGCAAATGCACACTCGTCACTTCAACTTAATATTCAAGCTGCGTTTGCTCTTGCTCCCCCACTGCCCCCTCCTTCCCTGGAGGCTGAGGTCACACAGCAGGCAGTGACTCCCGGCGCCTGACACCAGTGAGCACCTTGCACTGACTCAGCCAGGAGCAGCTCCAACTGGAACTCCAAGGCAGAGGGGAAAACAGCAGGGAGGGTGAGAGACACTCCTCCAGCATTATTCAGCACTACCATCTTTCATCAGCCAAGCACTCCACTTCCTCCCCCTCGAAGCAAACTCCTGGGTGTCAGTGAAGTCAGAGGGAGCTGTGCCTTTGGCCTTAGTGGGGAACAGGATCTGTCCTGATGCTGCAAAACTGCCACCTGAAATTTTAACCAAAGGTAAATATACCCAGCCCTCCAGTAGCTTAGTTTCACACTAACTTCTGACACCTTCTTGACGGTTCCGACTGACAGTCAGCCTGGCCACCACTGGACCCCTGAACCTCGTCCTCACCACCTTCCCTCCTGGTCCTTTCACATCCCTCCTGAAAACAGCAGAGCCCATACTGCCTGCCAGACCCATAGCTCAGGGACAGCTGTGGAGTTCAGCCCTTGGGACAGCACACATGCCTGTTTTCCAGACTATTTCAAGAATTTAACCTTTCCTTTCTTCTCTCATTCCCAGATTTTTCTCCAGGATTTTGTCATTTGGAGTCTGGATTACCTCTGCAGCCCTGGTTCCCAGCAGCTGTAGCCTTTTCTGCTGCAAGTTCTCCTAGAAGGTTCTTGTCCTTCCTTGCCAGTGGGACTGCCTTACTGTACTTTGAGTGTCCCACCATTGTATCACTGAAGGCTGGTAATGACACGGCTGTGTGTTGGTGCTCTGGTGTGAGTGATGCCCGCCTTTGTTGTGCAATGACAAAGTTTTCTTCAAGGTAGCTTCCCTCACATTTCATAATTTTATTTCCTTTCTGGTCTCTTTTTCAGAGCAGGAGAAATTAAGACAGAGGAGTGTCCACAACAAGGTGGCCTTGCCCTTCCGCAGCGCTCCCTGTACTGGAGGTCCTGCCTGCTGGATTTGGGAAGGCATGAGGTGAGCAGTGTTCCACTGCTCCCAGTGCAAAGCTCAGCGTTGTCCCACTCCTTCATCTTTACACATACAAACGTCTGTATGACCTCTCTTTACAGCACATCCCAGTGTGGTTTGGCAGGGAGTGTATTTTCTTTCCCACCCCACATTCATCACACCCTGGACCTCGTGTTACTGGGGCAGCCATACCGCAGCACAGCCCCCTTTCCCTTAGCTACACTGGCTGCTGTACCCTCCTCTGGACCTGGCACAGTATTCACAGAGACTCTCAATCACTTCTGACTCTTCTCAGCACCATTTCTCGCATGGCAGAGTCACCAGCTCTGCAAGAAAATCACTACAATGCCTTACCAGCATGCAGCTGGTTTCCCTCTGCAGGCAAATGCACTCAGGTGCCTAAGAAGCACGGTTCTCCCGGACTCCTCATTTCCCTCTTGCATTTTACCTTGCTGCCACATGTTCTCTTTATCCATCATCCATTTCTGCACTTTGCCCTTATTACCCCATCTCCTTCAGCTGTCTCCATCTATCCTCATCGTGTAATGGCTGTGTAATAACATTACTGAAGGGTTAGTTTCCTTTTGCAGATAACCTGTCCGTTGTCCAGCTGAGTCAAATTTAGGCCTGACAGTGAGGACTTGGTGAAAGCCTGGAGAAAAAGACCTGAAGGAAGAATAGGTCGTGATCAGCAATGTACTGTCAGTCCTCAGACATTTCATCATCATGATTTCTATGAGCCTCAATGGAGGTTAAATGCCTGCTGCAGATATGCCTTTCTATAGATGGTTCTTACAGTACAGTATTTTTGAATTTAAAAAGAAAAATACTGCTTTGCAGAAAATAACCCTTCATGTGGCACAAAATGCAATTCTGGGCAACAACCAGATCTGCATACATTTGATTCTTTTGCACAATGTCTTATGTCACCTTCCTCCCTTCTCTAGAAAATGCACAATGAAATACAAGCAAGTATATATATTCTATTTTTGTTGTGAAACACTTCTTCTCATGAAAGATAGGAAGCCTGGAATGTATTTCAGACTGTCTTTTATAGTTCCTGTAGCTATAACTAAAATGCATTTTCAACATAAATCAGAGTGATATAACTATTTACAAATCTTATACAGTGCATTTTTGTTCTTCCTATGCAAAATTCTTACAGGATCCAATAGGAAATTACTCTTCTACATTCAGCTTCAAAGGCTACATTCTCATTTATAGAAAACATTCTCACTTCTTGCAAAAAAAAGAAAAGAAAAGAAAAATATGAGAGCAGATGATGCTGAAGGAAGCTGGGAGACTTGGGGTATTTGGGAATTTTCCCTTTGTCCAACACACACATTTTGGTGAGGCTGTGTAACCATGTCATTACGGGGTACCAACAGAAGTGCATGTTCCAGATTTACCCAGCTGGGTCACAGGAAGCCGGGATGCAAATCCCCAGGTTATGCTGCACAAACTTTGACATGTGGCTGGTGAAGCCTGGCTTCCATCACTGTGATGGGAGAAAGGGTTGGCAACTGAGATGTTGCAGAGAAGGAGAAGCAGACATCATTAAAGGGTCTCTCAGATCAGCTTTGCTGCACTGTCTCACCCAGGGACCCTGTGCTCTCTAGCTGGGTGATAAGGGAGGCATGTTTTGAAAAAGGTGGCTGTGATGGTACAAACATCCTCTGGCTGCTCCTTTCTCTGTAGGGGTGAAGTCTCACTGCAGGCAGACACGGCCACCATGAGAAAGGGGAGTGTGGGGGCCACACAGCTTGGGCTTGGGGTGGAGGAGCTGCCCAGCTGGCTCCTGTAACAGGGACTGAGAGTGAGCCTGTCCCACGAAGCTGCAGCACAGCACTGCCTGGAAATGCATGACCACAAGTTGAACTGGGAAGAGCTGTCAGCAGCAAGAAAGGCAAGACTGTTTGACTTGGCTCTGGGATACTGGCAAACAGAAGGAAATGTCAGCAAATGTAAAAATGTCACTCCTAAAACAGTAATGGACATTGCTGCTCCCTCTTTCATCAGAAACCCCAAACACTTGGAGGAATGATAGGAAGAACATTGTTTAACACAGCAGCAGGTGGACGAGTGGGAAACAACAGCATGGGCAGTCTGGACATAGAAACACTTCGGATATCCATGCAGAGCCCGCAAGAAAACACCAGAAACGCCAGTCTCACCTCCATTTTCAGCAACCAGCAGCAGAAGAGTTTGAGACATGCAAAACAGTAGAATGCAATTTTGGGTCTAGCCCAGAAGAGTCTCTTTGGAGAGAAGGATTGGGGATTTTTTTTATTGGTTTCTGTGGGGCAATAAGACACAATGTTCTCCAAGCCATCCACATTTAATGTGGAACAGTATTTTGCTGTCACTGGTTGATGAAATTGCACATCAGCAGGACAACAATTGGCTGTCCTAAAGGCTTTATTTTCTTACTTTTTAGACCACATTGATTCTCTTCCCAAAACCATACTGTCAGGCTTGACTGCTGCACGTGATGGAAGCTACAGTATGGAAATGCCGAAAGTGTCTCCATGAAAGACCTGTTCTGAAAGGAGGCCCGGGCAGGCGCCCCTTTACCAGCAGGTGCCACGCCCACCCACCAAGCTGCCAGGACACCTGGGGGTGCTGAGAACATGCTGCTCCTGCTGGAGCTCGCTCAAAGGCGCGCTGGGGCAGTGACAGGACAGAATGCCATGGCACAGCTGCTCCCTGTCTCCTGGCCTGCAGCACATATTGCACTTGGTTGCTGTCTGTGGAAGCAAAAACCTTCTGAGCACCCTCAGTTTGTTGCACCCAGAAGGGAAGACTCCCTGCATTGTGGACGCTCCCCACTTCTGAAAAACAAATGCACAGCCAGGAAAGTACCTACCTCCTTTTTCATGTGTTTTTTTTCCCTCAGACAGGGCCTATGGATGTTTCAGGTCCAGTAGATGTGACACTTTGTGACAGGACCAGAATTGTGAGGTATAGCTAGCATGCACTTCTTGGAGATACTCATACTTCTGGCCATGTGTAAGAGCTGATATTCAGAGCTATTATTCTGACAGTGAGCACACAGGCAGCTTGCACCTCTGAGAGATATTCTTAGACAGCAAGGAGTTTATACGCTGTTTATACTCGAAAGGATTTTCTTTGCAACCTCCACAAATACAAGCCTGCATATGTATTAAGGGCTGAGAAGTAGCTGTATAAATCTTCAATGATGAAAGACACTAGGCCAGCATGCTCTGAAGTTTGCTAGCCAAACTCAGCCAGACCTTTTTATTCCTTTGTTCCTGCTCCCCACATATCTTGCACTGCATGATTTATTTATTAAGAATATTATGTTTCATTCAGTATATACACAGAGAGTGCTGAAAAAGGGGAAGGCTGCTCCCCCCCATTGTGTCTGCAGCTTGCTGTTTGGACAAATGCATGTAAGCAGAAAAGCTGTGTGAGCAAAGTGTCAGACAACGCAGTTCTATTAGAGAAAAAGCAATGCCACTGTGCACATTGAAATCAATGCTAATAGCTTCCTTGGAAAGAGCTTGCAAGGTAAATGTTCCTGAGAAGTGCCTAGCAGACATCCTGGCTCATAGGAGCAGGCTGTATTCTTCATGACTCTCAGGTACTTAGTGATAATACTCGGATGAGACAAGCACAGGTTTCTTGTTTACCGAGCTAGAGAAGAATATCAGTACCAAAGTTTTCAGTGCTCATAATTTGGTTATGAATCTTATAATATTCTTTTGTTTCTCTTCCTTCAAAGCCCATTCAGTTGAAGTCCTGTGAACATATCAGAGTCAGGGCTTTCCTTTCTTGTGAGGAGGAAGTTTGCTGTTCTCACATTTTATAGGGGAAATCTTTAAAAGATGACCCATAAGCTGAAAAAACCCAACCAAACAAAACTCAAACAAGTGCACGAAACAAATCAAATAAAATCCAATAATCACCTTCATCTGACAAGACTAAAGCTATATACACACACCCTTTTTTGTCTGTATAAAGCAGCTGATAGCATTCTAATCTGCACATCTTAAACACTCTGGTTCAGAATAGCAAAATCAACGTGATTTTTTGGAAAAGATGACTCCAAACCTTTGTTCTGCTTCAGCCCATTTTCCCGTTGAACATCTACGTGAAATTTGAGGTTTTGTCTCCTGTACCTTCCCTCCAGCCTTCTGAGGTTTCCCTGGTGCTGGGCTGTGGCAGCCTGGTTCTCCCCCTTGCTGTTCTGGTACTGCTCCCGCTGTGTCCCAGCTGGGTGTACTGGCAGCCGTGACAGGGATGGTCCTCTCCAGGAGAGGGAAAGCTGAAAGAGGAGTGCCAAGCCTGGCAGAGCAACAAACAAGGACAAAATGCCAAGGGGCCCAAATTCATTCCTCTCAGGCGTAGAACACTAGTGCTCTGATTGGCAAGTTTAAAAATGTCCTGCACTATTGAACTCCCAGAAACCAAAGCATCTCCTGGAGGGACACCACCACGTGCCTTTTAACTTCTTCAAGGTGCCCTAAAACATGATATAAACATCCCTCTAAGTGCAGCAGCAAAGTTTTCTTCGGTCGAACTGCAGGACCACAGGGCCTCCAGACTCCACAAGTTTATTATCTTACTTTTATGCACTGTTAATTTTGTGTAGAATAGAGGTGCTGGGAAAAAGCACAACAGCACTACTACATATTCTTAAAAGATGGTTTAGTATGCCGGAAGTGGGCTTAGTACAACAAAACAGTCTCTGGTGCCCTGTGACCATGGCTCCTGGTGCTCTGGAAATTTGGATATACTACAAAATGGGGATTTTGATACACTGGTCTGCACAGCCTCATCAAAAATCTTGTTCTCTGCCTAGGTCTTTCATGTCAAGGAAGGCTATGTTTTCCTCAGGGACCATGAGGATGGGCCCAGCTCTGTGTCCTAGTCCTTTGGGCAGGGTTCATGATGGCTTCCCTGGGTAATCATCTTACTATTAGATTAATATTTAATTATTCTTCCCTGGTGGCATCATATCCCACTGCTTGGAAAATTATTATTTCTGATGTATTAAGGCAGTTAGATGTCTGATAGCAGAGAACTGTGCTCTCTCACTTCGCAGCACGAGCAGAATTTTGCCTTGTGTGTTAGAACTATGTCTGCAGTCAAGTACTAAGGAATTGCCACAAGGACAATAGAGGAATACTTGCAAAATTCTGGAGTCTGCACATAATGCAGGTCCCAGAGGCCTTAGCCTCCTCAGCAGGGTGAGGTTTGCCAAAACACATCATCTGCTGCTGGTGGACAAACAGCAATGGCGAAAAGCAGTGGAGTCCCACTCCGGCTGTTGGGCTCGACAGTTTGGGGACAGGAACTGGAGTAACATCATTTAGCCTTTAGCCACTGCCTGTTGAACTACTGGCTGATGCCAATGACTGTTATCCAGAAAAAACACAGCAGTGCATTACTCAATTAGTGTTAATGAGCCTTGAATAATCAAAATTTTCAAGATAATTAGGTTGTCTCCATCTCTGGGCTTGTACCACAGCATCCTGCCTCTACAGAACTGAAATACTGTCCTGTCCTGTGCTGTCCATGGGCTTCCAAGCTTGTTCTGTAAAGACAGCAACAGTGTGGCAGGAGAAAACACCCTGTCACTCCCGTTTAGACAGTGCTGTGCTCCTAAATTACGGTCATCAGGTCCATATCCAGATTAGTAAACAAAGAGATCAAGGACTGCTCTCGGGCGCTGAGGACAAGGGCCCAGTGCAGCCCACGCTTGCAACTCCCCTTTCTAGGTCAGCAGAAGAGCTGCCTCCAAACTGCCTGTTGGGAATGACCTGGGACATCCATATCCTAAGTCACGTTTTGGGTGGATCCATACCTCTAAGCAAGCTATTCACATGAGCGCTTAATTATGCCTCCTTTTTTCTAACAAACCTCTTGGATCTAAATCCCCCTTTATAATGGTGTAAACTGATACCATAGAGCATGAACACAGGAAACAATGAATAAAGCCTTGTTCTCCTGGGGCACAAGCCAGTTTGTCTTCTTTAGGCATCTAGAGAAAAGGTTTTAATGTCATTTTGATTTCTTCTCAGTTTTTTTCAGTTTTGCAATTAGCAAAAATCATTAGTATTATTAAAATGCGATGAACAGAATGCTTTCAAATGAGTGATGACTGGTTGTATATGCATCCACCCTAACATCTTGGCTTTCTTTTCTGTTACATGACAGCATAAATCAGTGAAATCACTATATAAAACCAGTGTGAGATCAGAACTGCGTCTGTGTGTGGTGAACATTATTAAAGGGGGAAGAAAAAAAAAGTTCTTCCTTCCCATCATATCACACAGCATAATTTGCCAAACAACATGCCATGCTGCCTTCAGGCATATGATTAATACCAATGCAGTTCCAATAAAGCTTACAAAGTGCACAGCCCGGGTCTCCCTGGAGAGTTAACAACAACAACGAGCAAAGCCTAAATGATGCTGTTCTTCATTTTTCAGTCACCAGGGACTTCCAGCCTTCTCCTCGTTTCTGAGCATTAATCTCTATTTCTTTTTCAGAGTAATGACATTTCTCAGCAGTGAATAATTTTATCAGCTGGCTACATCCATAAGACACAGAGTGTTGATATGAACTGTCTTGTTGAAAGGATTTTGCCTTGGAGTGCTACTTCCATTTCCCTTTTTTCAATTTGCTTATTCTCTTATTTGCACATTGTTTTACAATTTGTTGTGGTCGATGTTTTCTCTGCTCTTTTGCTGGGGCTAAGGGCTTTCTTTCAAAGTTATCTAAGGTGTTCTGTGTGTCTTTTATGCACAGCACTAGATGTAAGTCCCTTTGTGACTGGGATAGTAACTAGTCAGGATTAGAACCAGCTAGAACATTCATTTCCAATACAGAGAGGAGCAACAGTGAGCCTAAATGTATATTGAAACATGGGTTAGATCCAAATACTTTAACAGTGGCAGAACTCCCAGGGCCCAAATTCTCAGTGCGGTGGCTGGATGTGGGTGTAACAGCAATGTCTCTGAAGTCTGAAAGACAAGAAGTAAAAAAATGTCTTTCCCCTTTGAGTCTTCGGGGGTGTGTGTGAGGGCATTAATAGCATGCTTTCTTTGAGTCAATTAAATATGTTTCATTAACCATTGACTAAATCATGAGTGGCTATTCTTGTTTTTTACCCATTCTTCAACATGCTTGTGAGAAAACTCTCATGACCTTGCAAGAAGTGATTTTCACAAAGGCTTCTAATAAAAATATCCTAGCTGCTGTTTTCTGGGGAGCCCTGCATATGCACTGGAGACCAGTAGGGAATCAGGCACTTAAATCCTTGGTGGTACAGCTCCATGGAAATAAATACAAATTCAGTATGTTTCATCCTGTCAGCAAGATCTGACTTGATGCAAGACACTAGAAGTGCAGTGAAGCTTAATGCATTAGGGCATTAATCGAGCATGTGCAGGTGGTGAGACAAATAGGTAGCATTGTTTCACTAGATACATGAATTTTAAAGGAGAAAGTGAACTGCTGTTTTTTACAGCACTATCCACTGTCCATCCCTGGAGGCAGAAAACAAGATGTGATGAGCCAAAAGTCTGATCTGGGGTGACAGATCCATATTTACCATGGGAAAAATAGGCACTTCACTATGAAATGACATCATCTTTAATAGCGTGGGATCTGTCACCAGCAGTTGTAAACAGAAACTGATTTACAAGTCAAACAGCCTCCTTAGCCAGCAAGACTTGATTCAAATTTGCAATCCTAGACCATTTTAGAAGAGATCTTACAGCACCCTGATTTTTGCACCTCCTTTGCTTAAGGTTACCCGGCAAAGAACTCCTGCAGATTCAGCATGTATGTCCATCTCACCAGGAGATTTCTACTTTAAAATAAGTTGCTCAAGGAAACATCCCTGATGCTGGGGTTCTTAAAATGAAGGATCACAAGATGGGGGGGCAGCCCTTCAGCACCTAAGGCTCCTGCTATTGCACGCTATGACATATGCAGGACTCTAGCACAACCCTGCAACACGTGGTGACAAATTTTGAACCCTGAGCACAGGCTTGAGCTCCAGCAGCTGAAGTCCATGCTGCGGACTCCAGCCTCACACCTCCCTGGGGCTGGGAACACAGCTTGCACATTCGGAGTGCCCAGGACACAGCCCGTCCCCCGCTGCAGGGCTCTGTTCTCAGGCCGTGCTGATGCGGTCTGCAAACCCCGGCGTCCCGCCTATATAGTCCCGAAGGGGGAGACCCACCGAGGTGCTGACTTGCAATTACAAGGGCTGCCCCATAAATTATCCTACAAGCCATCCTGAAAATCACCCTACAAGCCAGCCTGCCCCCAAGGGGCCACTAAGAGCCATTGGCCCTTTGCACCGGAGATGTCTGATGTATCTCCCACGGTGATGTCCCATGAAGAGCTATCTCACAGAGCACAGAGGGTGATGCTCAAGACAAATGTGCTACAGCATCTCTCTGAGAATGTGGTAGCGTGCAGATATGAGAAAATTGTCATCAGAAGACAAGTTGCCGATTATATCAATGTTTTATTGTGCTGGAGCCTTCCAACTGAGCAATTGTAAAGCTGCAGGAGTGGCTTTATTTGTCGTAGCTTAAGTTCCTCTAAATTTGACATGAGAAAAAATAGCACAGGACTTCTCATATTAAAACAGCTTACATTACTAGACTGCCATAAACGTACACCTGAAATTATAGCAAATATAGTCACATGCCAGTATCTTACTTCCAAAAAAAACCAGTGGCATTTAAAGGGAGTCTCAAAATCAGCTCCTGACATTTTTAGAGACTATTCCCATGAAGAGGCTTATTAAATAAACCCTAAGGAAAACCAGAAGGCAGATGACCCTTTCCAGAAGACTGTTACTGATGATCTCTACCTGGTAGGAGGGTAGGAGTGGAGAGCTTGAGCAGTGCTAGTGCTGCAGTTGAATTTTGAAATACTGCCACCTCATGTCAGTTTAGCAAGAAGGTACAACCTAGGCCAGCTTCCCAGTGCCTTTTCCTCTGCTGTTTTCCTGGCAGCATATGGCAAAGCAGCCTCACTCCCAGAGGCACTGTTGTCCACATCATTGTTATTTTTAATTGAAAATTAACTTTATGTTCTTAACACTAGGGGTACTGTCAGTTTATGCTCACTTTAGGAGGTATAATTCTCTCTTCACCTTGAGTAGTTCCCTGCTTGATGTGCTCTTCAGGCTCTCTGAGACAGCCCGGCACCTGCAGAGCCTGCAAACGTGACATGCAAGGAGCACACTGAGCCTTGAAGTTCTCCTCTGGCTCCTGTGAGCAGTGGGTGAGGACGATTCCTTTTGCTGGCAGGCTCATTCCCTGCCCTGGGGACTGCAGCCATGCCCAAGTGCCGGCCGGTTGTAAGTAAGCAGAAGTGGCTTGTGGGATACAGGAACAGAGAAATCCATGCAAAGAGAAATGGGCTGAGTGTCAGTAAACAAAACCTGCAGGAGCCATGGGATGGCTCTGGGGAGCTGCAAAGCACACAGAAAAACTGCAGATTAGGATGTAATAAAAAAAGGCAACCTCAGGCTCTGTCCCAGACCTAGCAGGCCCAGCTAGGCAACAAACCCGGACTAAAAGTGTACATAAACAGCCTTGGAGGTTTTGTCAACAGCCTGAAGGTAGGTATTGAAGAGAAAGCAGCATCTTAATGCTGGATGGAGAGGTGTTTAAAATCTGCCTTAAATTAGGGAGATGATTACAGAATTCCCAGAGAAGGTGTTGGACAGCCTCATCTCTTGGAAGGCTGCATTTTCCAGCCACCACACACACTTTCCAGAGGGTCCCCATGGGTATAACTCCCTCATTCTCAGACTGGTGGTGACTCCTGCATGGAGGAGTTAGTGTGGTTGAAGGTGGGAGCCTGTCACAGCCCAGTGTCATGCCAGTTTAAAATGTCTGGGAACCACACATTCCAGTAGCAAATGCTTCAGAACTAGAGACAAGAATTGTTGCCATGAAAACTGAAGAATAATCTGCCCATCTGGCCATGGAAAAAACATTATGTTTTCCAAACTCTGCTCTGTTAGTAGCTGCCTGAGGTCATGTAACAGTGATTTGAATCTCCCATTACCCTATCAAATATAACAGTTTTCATTATCTACCTAAATGGTTAATTCTTGACATACAACCTCTATTGTTGGACAGATCCTGACATGTTGTAGCTGCTTTGGGCCGTTCTGCTCATCTCCAATACTCTGAAATCTGGATTATCCTGCTAGATGTGGAATTTCCAGGTGGAATAGAATGCAACTGCCCTTCCCTCCATGCAAGGACTGTTTGTGCCCTCAGTACAAGGATTCCTGCAAGAAATAAACCTGTCTTATGTGGTCATTCTCTGCTCTCTTCTTGACAGTAGATTGTCGAAAAAAGCAGAACCAGAATGAAAACCTAACTTCCAGAATGGTGGCTTGCAGATACCCATGTCTGAAATCATATGTAGGTGTAGTTAATACCTTTGCCTGGGCAAACAGGTTTCTCTGCTACAATGAGACAGGCCTCCCATGCAGGTGTTTAAAAGTTCCTTTTGCACAGTGGAAACATCTGGTAGTAGCTGTATTAATTAAGCCAGAAATTGAGCTGGGAGGAGAGGACGGAGACAAGGATAGGAAGGAAGCAAAGCCAGCAATCAGGCCCAGGGAGCTGTTACTGTGCAAGCTGAAGTGGGAGGAGAGAGATTGTCACAAAGAAGAGAAAATAGAAGCCACGGCAGAGGGGGAAGGACAGTACATATAGAAGAGTTCAAGAAGTCTGTGTACCAGTTTTGAGATTGAAAAAGCTCACATCCAACCATAACTTCTCTATCAACCCATCATGGTGCCATCCTATTTTCAAAGACAGGAGAAGAGTGACAATCCCTGCTTCAAGGCAAGTCCTGGCACTCTGTAGGCTATGTACACACAAGCAAAAAAATGCACACACGCACACCTTGTGATGGGAAAATGTTAGGAATTGCATCCAGCACCTCAAGGAACCAAGGGATTACAGACTGGACTGTGAAAATAAATCTGTGCAGCTTGCACTGGTATTGAAAATCTATACCCACCAGTCATTTGGTAGCCACCGGTCCTTGCTGCTGCATACCAAGCAGGAGCTCTCTTTATTTACCTGCTCAATTGCAATTCTGCTCACCTTAAGTTTGGGAGAAGCAGCAAACACCACCAGAATGAGAAGCTGACAGCAACAATACTACTACCATATACTGTGGGGGGAGGAAAAGGAGAGAAAGATAGGGCATTCCCAAAAGAGATCAAGACATGATGTTGATATTTTCACACCACAGGGGGAGGACTGAAGTCATACAACTTATTTTGTTTAAAAACCATAGGTTCATTCACATTTCCACATCCAAAAGTAAGCAGGCAATTTTCTTTCTCTGTGAATAATTCAGCCTTGCTGTGTATTTACTATTTCATATACCCTCTCCACCTTAGTGTGTACCAGTTCATTTTGGGCAGTATTTCCTAAACATTCTCAAAAGTATCTTTCTCTTTCCTATTACAAAACACTTGCAAATTTCTTAAGTTTCTAGATCACAGATATTTGATGTGGCTTTTTTTAACCAGCGGCTGTATATCAATCAGCAAGCTAACAGAGGTTTCTGAATGAAATGTTATTACTGCTTGAGAGGACATCCGTAAGATACTGAACATTTCAGCACAGGAAGAAAGAAGCAAAGAGTGACTCAAATAGAATCCAGGATTTCTTGGTTTTAGTAAGAGAGAACCAAATTTCTTCACAACTTTGCCAAAACCCCTGATTGAAGGCACATGGAAACGCATGTCATAGCTTAATGTAAGCTGTCCCTGAAGTCCATGAAGACATCCTCGTAAGGTGTTTGTGATCTTTGGCTTGGACACAAAACCCATATGAAGTGCTGATTGGAAAAAAGACTGTGCAGAACTCAGCAGAGAAATTAAACCCTACCAGGGCAGGATAATAGGTTAAAAATCAAGCTAAACCAGGTGTAAAATTCTTCAAATATAGGTTGAAGGGAAGTTTTTTATTCCTAGAGAAAAAGGCCCTGAAAACTTTGAGGCCAGGTCCAACTTACCTCAACATTTGTGAGACATTTGTATTTAGGATTCTGTCTTACATTCATCCTAAGTAGAAGTAAGGGGAGTACCAAGAGAAAGAGTCCTTTCAGTAGTCTAGTCAGTGGTGCTGAGCACCAGCTAGAGCAAACTGGAAATTTGAACCAGATACCACACTTTGTGTTCAAGCTTGAAATTGAACTTCTCCTACTCTAAGTTTTAGCATCTAGCTCTTCCAAGTGTAAAATAAACCACATTAGCCGAGCCAAGAGATTCAAAAGAAGACACCCTTCTCATGCCGGCTGGTATTGATGATATGAGAAACTGGTTGCGTAGGACAGGTGTGCTTTTTACTCTCTGCAACTATTAGAATAAAGGCCTAGTTATAACAGCATTTGAGGTAACAACAGAGGTAAAATTCCCAGAGCTGTAGTCGAAGGATAGCTTTCTCTTTTTGTGCTAGGACTAAGTTAGCCTTATAGAAATCAAGCTGGAACTTGTTGGAAGCTCTATCTATGACCCAGAACAAAATGCTTTCCCCCCACCCAGCTCACAGGACTTCAGATAAGGATCTGCTGTTCCTGTGTTTCAGCCTAGAGCTGACTGCTGTCAGTCTCACTAAATGTGTAACATGCTTGAGAACTTGTTCAGGGCAGAATTTTGCCATAGGGTAAAATCTGGACAAGGGTATAGAAGCTCCAAATATCCAGGGCAGAGGAAAGCAGGCCTTGCAGTGAGGCATCCCTTAAAGCAGCAATAAAAAGGTAATCTTCCTTCCTTCCCATAAAATAAAGCAACAAATGGTATCTGCAGTGCTGACAGAACTTGCTGTTTGCCGAGGCTGAGATATAGCCATTGGCTGTTTATCTAATGCAGATAAAAAAGCAGATATCAGAGTAAAGGTCAATGAAATATTTGTCCTATCCCTAAATTACACAAGAGTGTGTCCTCATGCAGATCAACGTAGTTACCCTGCCTTGTGTCTTAGCTCATTCCTTTCATCCCAGAAGTGAACATTCCTGCTTTCGACATGTAGGGTAGTGAGCAAAGTTCAAGTGGAACTGCACAGAGGGAGACCTCCCTAACGTTGCCATGGGAAAAGGGCTGCTGGCCAAAACAATGGTGTCAGCAGCATGTGTACATATTCAAAAAATACATTTTATGAATCTGTAAGTTCGTATTCGGAGAATGTCAGAAAGCGAAAACAGAAAACCCCTCCACATATCTTACACGAGTATGTGGCACAGCACACTCCAGGAGGAGAGAGGGAATTGGGAGGGAGGAGTTTTATGTGACTGAAGGAGCATTTTTTTCAGTGTGTGGCCATACTAAATACAAAAAATCATGAGAAAGAGCCATGGGAGAATATGAAGAAATCCCTTTGGAGCAGTTAGAGGTCAAACTCTGTTTCCTTGGACATGAATCTAAACGCAGGGTGCACACTAATGAACATGCCTGTGGATGTGGTCCACTGGCTCTGTATCGGCCGGGACAAATGTGGCTGGATGCAAATGCCAGTGAGTTACTCACACCTCTTTGAGAGAGTCCTCCTCGGCTACTACAGTGCATTGTTTTATTTCTTCCTCACATCACAGGGAAGTTTTCCTGGGGAATCTCTACACTGAACAGGATATGGAAAAAACTATTCTTATTTTTTATTTGACAAGTGCCATTGTGTCCTGAGGCCTGACTTGAAGCTGGAGCTCTGCCATGCAAAGCATCACGCCATGTGGAACAAATACCCATTCTGGCTTTTGGCATCACTCTCTACCTCTGAGGAAGAGTCCCTCCCAGACTCTCATGCTCTCGCTGCTCAAGAAGCGAGTCCTCAGGTGGGCTCAGGACTCCAGCACAAGCCCTGTTCCAGGACATATGTTTATGACCCCATATTCCAGCTTTGCCTCTTCTCTGTTCAGCATCTATGACTTGCCAGGCCCTCATCAAAAAAAGAAAAGTAGCTGCTTATTGCCTCCCTGACTTTATGCAGTGATTTCCTCTTACAGCTGGCTCTATTTCCTGTATTACATCACTAGAAGGTGGGATAATACAAGGACAGTCTATCTTCATATGGTATAAAGATATTTGGAACAATGTTTTCCAAACCTCCTCCACTCATCTTTAAGAACTCCGAGCTTTGGAAAACCAGAGGTTCAGGCATGTAATTTGGGCACAATGCTGGTGCAGTGAATTAAAATCAGGGCAGGAGAGAATCTTGACTCTTATTATGATGAATGAGATGAAGCTGAAAACTGTGGCACGAACCCTCAAGTGTTTTTGCTCTGATATAACTGGAACCTCGCAGGAGATCCTGGGTCAAAACAGAAGAAATAACTCATTTATGGCATTCCTAGCATGTCCACATCCTTTCCCAGCACACACCTATCCTTTACATTTGTTGTGGACTTTACTCAGACAAATTATTTTTCCTTCAAGATACTATGATGTTTTCTGTATCTTTGCATGCGAAATAAGAATACACACAACAAGAGAAACATCAGATAGGAGTGAATAGAAAAAAAAAATTAACTTCTCTAAAAATGATGATGTACTCACAGCAAAGAGTTATCACAGACCAATAACTTCAGCTAGGGTGAAAAGTGGCAGAGCAGTTACATGGTGCCAGCTGAACAGAAGTAGTTGTTCTAAGAACCAAAATCTGCAAGACGCACCAGAACTGTTAAAATAACACCTTGTAGCAACCAACATTCTTCACCCTTAAGAAAGAAGACAAGAAATCACTTGCCACTTTTTTCTCTAAAAGGTCCTGCTACAGAAACACCCACATTTCAGAGGCATGGTGGTGGCCTCATGCCAGCAAGATCTGCAGGTGATGTCTGCATGGTGGATACACTGAGGTGCTGTGTTCTTCCAGCACGTGGGACACTTGGCATGTGCCGTGGTTAAGAAAATACTACTTTCACCAGAAAACAACTGAGAAGCTTGCCCTTTCCGCCTGTCTGACCCACACTCAGACTTTGAAAGAGTTAGCTGTCAAAAGCCACAGTGCTTCTTCCTCTGCTTTACTGCAAATGACCCACCCTCTGCCCCGAGTATCTGCTTGGATTATTCCAATCACTTAGAGTGCCCAAGAGTGCGCAGTATCCCAAAGCTGGCCTTGTTGCCCCCTTGCAATACCTCTTGCAGGTTCATGTGAGAGCAAGTCTTCACTCAGTCCCTGAAGAGGAAGGCTGTGCTCCTGGGCTCTCAGGAACACATCCCTCATGCAGCAAGTAGAAAATAACCCACTAGAAAATCACAGCCTTTTGTTTTACCGATTAACACTTCCTGCTATAGCTGATCCACGACAATTACTGAGTTACTCATGAAAGGTTTGGTTTTTTTTTATCTCCTGCACTGTAGCAGCTGCCCCTTCTTTTCTCTTTCAGAGCCCGATTTCTGATCACCGTTCAGCAGCTGGCCTGCCAAGGAGCGGGGAGACCCTGGAGGAGCAGGTTTCACGTGCTTTCCCACAGCCTCCCTTCTGATGAACTACTAACATTGACTAAATACAAACACTTTGTGGATTTCACAGATACATATGCTGTATATGCTTTCACAAAGGCTAGAAAAATTTACTTCTAGGAATTTCACAACTTCCTCTTAATTAGTAAAATTGCATGAAAGAAGAGGGAGATTGTAGTTCAAGGTTTTTCTCCATTTGCACGTGAAGAAATTATTTACTAGGTACAATCAAAAAATATCTTTACATTTCCTAAGTTTCCATAAACCTTTCAGAAAGCAAGACCCAGCAGATTTGTGAAGGACATTCTGTTCGTTCATTTATATTTCACAAGAGATTGAGGCAGCACCATCTTTGTTCTTAATAAACGCCATGTCATTAGACATTTTTCAGTTTATTGGGATGCTAATGAGGGATTATTAGGTTGATCCTGTACTTATGATTTTTCTACTTGTAAATGAACTGTTGTTAGAAGAGATGTATAATTACATGCATCCACGCAGGGAGTTCTGTATGTTTTATACATAGACAAGGCAAGCCTGGCCTTTAAAAGCAGCTTCTGGCCACAGCTGAGGCGTAGTTGGAACAAAAGTTTGGGAGCATTTTTAGGAGTATTTGAGGAACTTTTCTTTAGGGATGACAATAATGATTCTTGATTCCAGCCATAGTGGCCAGATGTCTGAAACTACTGGAAGCCCAATGTAAATTACCTGTTTTCTATGAGCCTTATTTTTCAGAAGGGTGGATCAAATTAATCGTATTATTCAAACAACGGTGAGGAAACCAGTGACTGCAAGCACGGGGCGCTGGTCCAGGGAGAGTAAGATAATTAATTGCAGTTTCTATAATCTGACTTGGGCACACCTGCTAAACCCAAGAAGCCAAAGCAATATTTATTTTGACACATTTTCATGGGAGAATGCTTGGAAAGCTAAGGATTTGTTACATTACCAGTTTATGTAGTTTGAAGTATGAAATGTCCACAAATGGCTGAATTTCACTGAGTTGTTAACACATGAGATGTATGGGTATCCAATTAGGGCTATTAAAAGCAAGAGGGTTACAGATACAGTTTCCAGTGTTAGTTAATTGAAATAGTATCAGTTGGAGAATGCCCCTCTCAGAAGCTGCCTCAGCCAGCCCAGCCCCTATGCACTATGATTTACAGCCACTTGGCCTGGAGGTGTGGAAATTTTGAAGAGAGAATTACTACTGCAAACTTATTCTTTAGCAGTGAAATTAGACCATAGTTCAATACAATTTGTTAGGAATGAAATAAAGAAATATTTTTCTTTAAATGATGATTTTAGTTTAGACTGTTGTAAGGAGTTGCAAGTTGAAGCCCAAAGGATTTCTGTGGTGATTACTTGCAGCAATCAGTGGTTAGCCTAAGTTTATCTAATTTCACTGAATCGTAGAATAGCTTGAGTTGGAAGGGACCTTTGAATATCATCTGGTCCAACTCCCTTGTTCAATGGTTGCTGTGAAGATCAAAGTCACCAAGGGGGAAAAAAAAGGGATCTAGAATTTGGAATGTACGTGTTCAGCATGAGCTGGAGCAAGGGAGGGGCTTCCAGCATTTTGCCAAATACAAAGAACATGTATTAAGAGCCTATACATTGTGAAATACTTGAAAGAGCCTGAAACAGGAAAAAGGTACTCATTATCGGAAAACCTGAGGGGCAGGTTTTCTTTAACCCTACAAAAGGTTTGAGTCAAAACCATGAAGACATCCAGTAGGTGCTCTTTGAACAGAATTCTCATTTTAGATTGTCTTTGAGTTATATAATCTGCTTATTTTAAAGGATTTTTAGACAGGAGAACATGTTGTATACATTTGTGTATTAGAAGAACATTTCCTGAAATTCTTAGGCAAAGTTTTATGTGTAAAATGCATCAGTCACAAAAGACAAACTTGTAATGGATTCAGTTTATAATACAATATAAATATAATCTGAACAATGAAAGGAGGTTAAAATAATTATTCAGCCAAATATAAATGGATAGGTAAATAAATCATTTACTTAATTGACAATAGTTAAGATAATATACTAAAGTTTTACGACTTAAGAATGAAAGATAGCTTTCTAATTTTATTGCTTATTTAAATAATTTAAAATATAATTACACTCCCACATTTTTATCATCTGCCATGTTGTTGCAGCACATAATTTAAGAATTATTTGCATTTTGGAAACCCTTCTACTTTATACAAACATTGTTCTTGCTGCTGGGAAAAGAAGACGCTGTCTGTGACATTCTGGAGTTTCTACCTGTTCATGAGATGCTGACATTTATGCATAATCATCCGTTTATGCTCATTTTGAAACCAGCACATTTAAGACCAAGGGCTAATTCAATGCCTCTCTTTTAAGTGAACAGCAGGAAGATGCAAGCATTGCCCTCCAGCTTGAATTTTAAATAAATGTACTGGGTTTAGAGAGGCAACTAAAAGGCAAGCTGTGCAAGCTAAGAGAAAAGCAATAATCAGAAAATTTAATTATAAAAGTTCTGGTCACTGGTGTACGATATACCCCCCCCAAAAGGCTGACAAAGAAAAAGACCCAAGCAAATATACCATTGGCATATTTGTTTAAAATACAACAAAGCCAAAGAGATAGGTTCAGCAACTACTATAAGTTTTCACTGAAATTTTTAGTAAACCTTAAGTGCACTGTGACTGCAGAATTTATGATTTAAATTGGAATATTAACAACTGATTGAATAGAAATACTCTAGTAACAGAAATTAATAGTGACATGCCACTAGAAAATCTGATTATTATTACAGGACCCAAGCTGTTACCAACAATATCAAACACTGAAGATGTACTAACATTTAATTCCAAAGAAAAGCTGCCTATCATTGTGTAATATTATTATCAGCCCAGCCAGGACTGTCCCAGCCCTGAAGGAATACTCTAATTTTTCGGAAATACAAGTTGGAAGTATTTTGAGTTGAGACATTCACCCAATCTCAGTGAATGTTAATACAAAGTGTGCAGGTATGTTACTCAGAGAAGTTGAAAGATACCATTTCCCTGGCTAAGAAGGAAAACAAATATGTGCTGGTCTTATGAGTTTACTAGAATTCCTTTTGGTTAGCCACAAAGACAAGATAATAAGAAGATACAACCATGATTTATATTTTGTGGAAACCATTTGTAGAGCGACAAGACATTAATCACCTTGACTGATGTTAATTTGAAAGGGGCAATGTAAAATCGAGAAAGAAGGGCCTAAAAAGCATATTTAGGAGCACGGCTCTTTTAAACCCTCCTAACAATTACACTTCTGAACTGCCCAGCTCTGCCTGGCTGTGTTGGAGCAGGCCAAGCAAACAACTGCTTTGATGATAGCAATAAAGAATATAGAGAACTCAATAATTGAATTTTAATGGATCCTCAAAGTTTCTCTAAAAATTTTTCAATGATGAATCAGATATGAAGATGGCAAAGGCAAGAGGTGATAATTGGCTGGGTTTTTAATCTCAGGATGATCCAGCGCAATTTTTGCTGATGTCTCCAACAGAGAAAGCTTCAGTATCCTGGCTCTGGACTTCTGCTTAATTTGTGTCTGGAATTTATAAAGTGTCTACAAATTGTTTATTCAGATGCAGGACCTTTTCCTATCACTATGGACCATGAGCATCATGTGAGTTATCCTATTAGATCACTACTGGAAGTCTAGACTAAGATCTTAAATCATGTTAGAAGCCTTTCAGTATAATTTTAGCTCTGACAGGCTATAGGTAAATGTCCCAAAATCTCCTTTTACAGTATCAGATGGAGTGACATTTTAACTTCTACTAACAAAAATATTCTGAGCCTTTCTGCAAAAGAAAGGTACCGAATCATGCACAACGTGCAGAAGCTGAAAGAAGAACACAGTATAAAGCATCCCAGCTGTGGAGTTTTCCCCCACAGGAAATAAGAGCAGGCTTGTGCTATGTACCCTTATCCCATCATGGAAACTATCTTTTTATATGTATGCAGCAAAAACCGCCTAGGAGATCGTCCAAAACAACTTTGCATTGGTCTCCAAAGGAGGGACTGAAATCAATCTTCTGTCTTAATCAGTGTGAATCTCCTTGATATACAAGGTGCTTAAACACTGCTGTAAAAAATGAATTACGAAATATAGAGTCAGGCATGCTGGATCAATTGTAGCTTCTGCACAACTTAACCTCGTTGCTGCTTCAGGAAATAAATCCACTGGATTTATACTTTTATAGGATTTCCATTAAGTCCTACACTGTTTACATTGGTTTTATATTTAAGGACCTTATGCAGACCTAAATCTGATTTCTGGAACTGAGAGAGGGATTGTAACTCTCAGCAGCAGTAAAATTTAATCCTGAGCCAGAACATTAAGCACAGTCAGTGATATGCAGAGCATGGGCATCACCCCATCAGCAAAGTGATGTCAGAAAATTATCCTCTTTGTTCTCCCAGAAGAAGCTGGCCTACCTTGCTTCTGTTACATAGAATTGTTTTGACTTTGTCTATCTAGACACTGTTGAAATCAACACACTGAGCTTTCATGGCTTAATTGACAGAAGCCTGTAAATATGTATTTGTATAGCTTTAAAGGATTATGGTGTTCCTGGAGACAATCAATTGCAATTGATATTTTCAGTTGTGACTAGAATTTTGTTCCATTCCATTTCTTTTTCACTTTACTTTCCAGCACAGAAAACCTCTACTGTTCTTCTGCTTATGGACAAGAACATCTATATTCTCAGGCAATACTTCATCCACTCAGCAATTGAAGAGTTCAATTTGTGCTTTGAACTCAGCATGATTTTCTCCTTTTGTGTTTTAAAGTCATTGTTCTCCTATTGCTATGGAACTGACAGCAGCATGACATTCCTTGGAAAGGCCCAAGACCTTTACTGTCAAATGCCACCTGTCCCTCAGAAGGCGAAGGTGTGTGAGAGCTTTCAAGCTGCCTACCGCAATGCCATCCACGTATCTGGCAAATGGCCCATGGTCCTCAATGCAGGGGAAGTCAGGGAAGGTATGGTCAGGAGTGAGAAGACATTGTTCAGATACGTATGTGGTAGCTGTTTGAGGAGTCATTCGCCCCTTACGGAGGCCAGGCACCAAACACCATGTCTGGCACAGCAGCAGCGCCTGCAAAGAGGATCCAACTGCTCTGGGCTCACTGCCATGCTGACAGACGGGCACATGTGCAAGCATCCAAGTAGATGTAGGAAGGTGTCTCTTTTGGGATGCCTCAATGGGAATCTGCTCTGAATTTCTTTGCCTATGACTGAATGAAAGCACCATCCCCGATCCCACATGGGATACAGCTGCCGAAAAGCTACAAGCTCAATTCTGGACTCTGGGCCTTCCACCTATACCTGCTTCCAGGATATTTACATTGCCAGAGTGATCCAAAGGGACCTTAATACAGAAGAATCAAGCTTAAACACATGATTTTAAGCAGAAGGAGGGACTGCAGAATACACCTACCCTCGTGGCTGAGAAAGGTATTTACTCTTGTCGTGGTTCAATCCCAGCCAGCCACCAAGCACCACACAGCCACTCACTCACTCCCCAGCCAGTGAGACTGGAGAGAGAACAAAGAGGGTAAAAGCTGGAAAATTCATGGGTTGAAATAAAGGCAGTTTAATAGGGAAAGCAAAAGCACACAAGGAAAGCAAAACAAGGAATTAATTCCCTGTTCTCATGGGTGGGCGGGGGTTCAACCGTCCCCAGAAGAGCAGGGCCCCACCACACGTAATAGTTACCTGGGAAGACAAACACCCCAAACATCCCCCCACCTTTCTCCTTCTTCCCCCGACTTTATATACTGTTGATGATGTCATATGGTCTGGAATATACCTCTGGTCATTCTGTCCATCTGTCCTGGCTGTGTCTCCTCCCAGCCTCTCAGGCACCTCCAACTGCCTCACCAGCATAGCAGTGCGAAGAGTAGAAAACTTGGCTCTGTGTAAGCCCTACTCTGCAATAACAAAAACATCTCTATATTATCAACCCTGTGTTCAGAACAAATCCAAAACACAGCCCCATACCAGCCACAGTGAAGAAAATTAACTCTATCCCAGCAAAAACCAGCACAGTCCTTCTGGGGCACTTGTAACACCAAGAGCCATTTGCGAAGAGCTGGTGCCTCTGATGTACCCATTTGTAGGCATTCCTGTAGGTAAAACGCACTTGGAAGACTACAGGGAACAAAAACATTGAGCTGACTTTGAAAGAGACAGACAGTGAGGGTCAAGTCTCAAGACAGACTTACAAATTCTGTAACATCTGCTGAAAAATATATCTGCCTCATTTGTCTTCAACCTCTCCTCTAACTGGTGATAACAGATCTGTGTGGCTTCTGTGTGACAGCAACAACCTAGAAGCTAGATAAGATCATGAAACACGTTTTATATGAGCCATTAATAACAATATTCAGCCACTAGCACTGTAGGCTGGAGGAAATCCATGCCCATTCATTTCAATCAACGTGTCAGAATTTCTTTAAAAAAAAAAAGAAGAAATCAAGGAAGTTTCTTCATAAGCCATAAGTATTTTCAAATGTTTATTTTCAGAAAATACTATGGAAAAGAAGAGCTACAAGGCAAAACCAGCTACAAGGTTATCTACAAGTGAAAGTGAACCAGGCAGAAACACACTCATGAAAAATGACGTGCATGACCAGAGACAGAATTGCATTTTGGGAACCGAGACTCACTTTCTACACAGACTATCATTATATGTAGGCACAAATTCTTCCTGAAGACACTTGTGAACACGTCTGCTGGTCCTTCTTGTAGCACAAGGGAATTTGCACACCTCATCCACATGGAGAAGATTTGTTACCTCTGTCCTAGCAAATGTAAGCTGAATACATTTATATTATGCAAAATTTGTCGTGTATGAAAAATCCACTTTAGACATCCACTTTAGGTATTCTGAATTTTATGTGTGTCTGAAAAAAAAATAACCCAAAGTCTGATCCATTAAAATGTATCAGTTACTAAGAGATTTTCTTTTGTGGAATGCTTTGTAAGTATAATAACAACTCGGGAAATTCTAGCTTTGCAGGTTTTAAAACAGAAATATTCTGTGGATTTGGAGAAATTTGTCACATATTTAGCAGTGAAAGGCTTAACACTGCGCTGCAGACTAGTCTTCTCAAACTATCTTGGCACAGATCACATCTCCAGGCTCAGGCAAAACCACAGCAAGATTTCAGCCGTGGGGACATCCCCTCACACATGACTGCCTACTCTTCTCCCAGCCCTCTTCCAGCTGCTGAGCTCTCCTTACATCCATGACAGATGTGCAGTGTGACATATTTTGGCCTCTTTACGTGGAAGCTGGCCTGTCCCAGGCTGCACGGCTGCTTTCATGGCTGCATATCACTACCTTCAGGAGGGAGAGCAGCATCAGGAAAGCATTACATGCAATTGCAACTTATTTTAACACTGAGGCTGAAAACCACAGAAACTCGTGACCAGAAAACTCTTTTGCTGGTCAGAGAGCTCTCTCCACTGAGCACAGCTTAGCACTGGCAGCCTGTGTCGCGCCAGGTCTCCCTCTAATCACATCCGTGCACAAAACAAAACAAATATATTCCGAGAGTTTCTCAGTCTGTTTAGATTGTCGAATGAAAACTGCTTTCAGAGGTAAGGATGCCACTACAGGCTGCATGTATTATGGCATGTAACAGTTTAGAGAGGAAGACAAGCATACTGAAATTTGGGTTTACTCATCAAACCTGAACAAAAGGTTGCCCATTTAAATTCCAATGGAAGGATGAACTGCCAGTAGCAAGCCTAAAAGCTGCAAAATAATGTAACATCATCCAAATTTGCACACCTCCTGGCTGCTTCCAAAACCAGGTGCAAGCAGAAGTTGCTGTGAGCATGCTGGCAGCAACAGGTCACTGGGGAGCCAAAAAGGCAGGGTACAGACAAAGGGCACAGGCTCAGGGAATTCTGTGGGTTTTCCCCACCAGTCTCCTGCCTTATCACTGGCCTTTCCCCATCAGCACAAGCAAAGCCTGGAGAAAGGAAGATGAAACCAAAGCCCCTGGGGTAGGATTTGATAGTTCCTACTGTTAGGTGTCTGTGCTAGTTTTTCAAAGCTTGCATTGGGCTCACACTTTAAAAAGAGCTAGTGGAGAGAAGGTGATCCACTCTGTCCTCAGACAGACAATGGTGACCCATGGGCTGAAGACCCCTCTGGAGGTGCCTCCCGTTGTGCACTGATACAGTGCCCAGAAAGCCTATGAGAGTTTAGGCTACACCTGGACAAGGGACATGGGAGTACTTCCACAAGCCAGGACCCAGCTGTTCTGCTGCTTGCAGCCCCCAGCACAGCAAGGCACAGGCATCATGATACGTTTTGGACAGGTCCCTGATCCAGCTGGCTGGGAAACACGAACTTTGGGAGCATGACATGGTGTGTCTACCACTCAGTTGCCTGCAACATGGGACGAGGCCAGATAAATTCCTCCCTGAGCGTGCAGCTCACACACTGACCCAGACAGAGGCACTACTTGCTGAGCCATCCATCTGAACCATGCAGGTTCAACACCTGTGTTCAAAGAAGCCTTGAGTGATTCCTGGTGCTGCATTCCATGAAACTGAAGAGTCAGAATTGAATCCAGACTGCTATATTGTGTCTTCAAGGATAATCACTCGAGAAACTGGACCCAAATGAGAGACCTTTTCATTATATATGACTTCTTCTGAACAGGGAGAACTGATTCGAGCATGAAAGGAAGAACATGAGCATGACCTCATGTGTCCCTGAGAGATCTGTTGACAAATCTTCTAGTTCAAGTGTATGGTATTAAAACTATCAACCCCCTCAGCCATTTCTTATCACTAAAAGTGAACATATGCAGCCGATTACATCCCATTATCATCATGTCACCCACAGAGAATTAAATTGGTGACACCATGAGGCTAACTTCATAAAACATGGGTGTCAAATCAATCCACCTCTATTCTAGACACTGGCAGTGACTTATGCACGCTAATAACATGCCCCAAATTTCTGTTGTCTTTGTTTTCCTGGGCATCTCTTGACATGCTGAAATAAGTATTTAGGCCCCTTCATTCTATTTATAGGATTACTGAAAAATTAAATTACTGTTTTTAAAAGCTGTGGCCTATAGTCTGATTTGATTTGATTTTTTTTTCCCATTCTGTGAATTTCTTTTCTAAATATAGCATTTCTATATAACTTTATGTTAGTAAAAGCGACTCCCTTGACATAACACCTAAAGCAGGGTTCTGCAAGAAAAAAAAAAGACATGGTATTCAATCCAACATCAGGGCAAATTTGTATCTCTATCCTATAGCATAAAGCTGTCCAAAATTGAGCTTATCCCATCTTCTGGTGATTCTCCACAACACCAGGTTGTGCAGTGGGGCTCCTTCTCCCTCCTACTGGTGAAGAGAGCATGGTGAAAGCATAAAGCGGATGTCCAGCATACAGCATGACAGACTCCAGACATCACCAGCTGCCAGTAGCATAGCTTGTGGTCTTCATATTTATTCTTGGAAATGTCCACCATAGGACAAGATAAAGGAGTTAAATTATAGCACCAATGTACCTTTGCAGTCTCCTTCATCAGCTCTCTGGGCTAATAGTAGAGGGATGAGCCCATGATTTTAGAAGCATCCAACCCATAAACTTCCATACATAACTGCAACTATATATCGTATATCTCTGGCTGTGATATTTCTAGTGATATAACATGGAGTACATGTAAGTTTTTAAAGACTGCCCTGGTAACCCCAGCAGGGTGATTCCCTGATATCAGTCTGGTTTGATCATTCTCTTGTTCTGCCTCAGGATCGCTATGAGCAGGTGACAGCCTTGGTACAACGGGAGGTAACCCTCTCCCTGGTGTGGTGCCAGTGTAAACACCCATCCCCTCAGCACTGCTGCGACAAGTGGGACTGAACCAGTTTGCACCTCTTAGGCACTTGGTCCCTTGTGGATCCTCAGATTCTTCTTGGATCCCTGAGGATCAGGAATTCAGACTACCTGCACACCATGTGAAGTGGGCTGAGGTCCTTCTAAAAGCAAGGTACTAATCTAACAAGAAAGACTGCTACATTTCTTATTACGAAAAATATATGGATGTCACTTTCATACTCGAAAGAGAGTAATGCAATGTCTGCCTAATGCTGATTTCAGTGCTAGTAGTTCTTAGGTGTGAGCTGCACATGCACACATTGGCAAATGTGTTCATAGATTGAGGGCAGTTCCTGGGGAAGCTGAAGGTGACAATGTTCAGACGATCCCAGTTGTTTTCAGATGAAGTCAGCTGGCCAGTGGCACTGCGCACAAGGAGGCAATCTCAGAGGTTCCTCAGAGTATCAATCACTTATCTTCAGATTTCATTTGGGTTGCTGGAGTCAGATTCATTGCTGCTTCAGATCAAGCTGGAGCCAGTGGCTTCCACATATGCTGGGTTGCTTTCCATATTCAGCATGCAAGGAACAGGGAAGAGCAGCAGAAAACATCATTCCTCATTTTACCTGAGCATCCCAGGTAGGACTGAGTGCCGCACAGCCTTAACTAGCAGAGACAGCAGCAGCTTCCAGCCCTGTAGTGCCTTCCACATGCAGCCCTGTAGTGCCACCTGCAGACCAGAGCGAGGCATCCCTCCCACTCCCTCAAGGAAAAGCCCATCCCACTTTCAGCTGCACTCCAGTCCCAGACAGCAGCCTGCAGTGAAGGTGAATCAAAAACACAGCCCAGCTTCAGTTACAAACTGAACTTTGTTGTCTTACAATAAAAAGGAAAGGAAAGGCAAGAGAAAATAGAAGGATCTGGCCACTTGCAGTGCTAGGTCATCAAAAGCTGTGTCCAAACCTGCAAAGTCCTGAGTTATGTTATTTTGTTTTGGAAGAGATTTCATAGAATACCCCACCCTGAGTCTGGCTCCCACGAGATCTTGTGGGTCCTCTTCCATTTCTATTATGGTAACACTGGTTACTAAGAACTAGCAAAAAATGAGATTGGCACTTTTAGAGAAAACTTAACATGATCTTATGAGCAGCAATTTTACAGCCACAACTAGTTATCGGCACAATAACTGTGGCAAAAGTAATTTGAGGAAGGCCCTGATGTGCAGATCCAATTTGCTACACTACGCCTCTTTTTACGTAAGCCAAAATTTTCTAGCAGATGTAGTCAACAGAAATCATAAATCAAGTGAATTAAACTTTTGGCTTTGGGGTTTTTTTTTCACCTTTGTACTTAAGATAGACCCTGACAAGGTCAGTTCCAGCTACTTATTGTTTATTACTCAGAAAGAATGATTTTATTAACATATAGGTCCAACATTCTCAAATGACTGAGGTATCAGCTATATATTTTCTACCCTAGTGCAGTCTTTATTATTTCTGATTTTTACTCTTTGTTTAATTTATTCTTCAAGGCAAAATTTCCAAAACACCAAATCCTATTCATCTCTCATGTTCGCCTGTCTTTGCTTTAACATTCTTCCAACCTCCACCTTCCTCTTCAGTATTAAACAAATAGCTTTTATGGAAACCTTTACAGTTTTAATGTACTTTATTGATAGGTGCATGTAAACTTATCAGGAGTCATTGAAAGCAAAGGAATGTGGTATTAACACAACGACACATTTATCAAATATAAACTCCATATAGGCAAGGTCATCTTGCAAGATACACAGAATGAAAAAACAGGACTAACTTACCCCTTAACCTATAGTTCATACAGTGTGAGACATCTAAATCTCCTTGTTCTCTTATTGATATAACATGACACATTTCTAGTAATCTGCTAAGATCTGTCTACTTCAGTATCTTTGGGGATTTTTTGGTTAAGACACTGGGTTTGGGTTTCGGGTTTGGCGGGGTTTTTTTAATTGGTTGGTTTTGTTTTCTGGGGGTGGGGACAGGGGGATTGAGTAAAAGTAATCAACACCTATCAGGGACCAAACTTCTTTAAAGCCCAACCTGAGCCTCAGAATGTGCCATTTTGAGGGACAGCTTTCATACACAAAGCTCACATCTGTGACATACTGGAGTCTGTGCAGCTCCTGTGAAGGCTCCTCAGCTTTCCACAGCATTTTGGAGAGCAGATGTCCCAGAGAAGTGTTCACATGTGACATTTTAGGCCTCAATATCCTCTGTGCATCAGGGCTATGCTAACTTTGGGGACCTGTTTATACAACCTCTAATTACTGTAAATAGTATGAACTCATTAAGGAGTTGGTTCTTTGAAAACTGTGGCAAGTTTCTTTGTCTGTGTGTTCCCACAACAAGAATAATCAGCAGATTCTCTGAGAGCTTCTTGGTGCTGGCTCAGCACATGTTGTTCCACTGATTAGAGACGGGAACTTCAAAGCTGACCTCTGACCAGCAAAGGACTTGATAAGGAGGTGGCTGGGACAGGCAGACGCAGTTTTTCCTACAGCTTGGGAGATGAAGGAGAAGTAGAAAGGATAGGAAGCTGTGAGCAATGAGATTTTAAAAAGCCGAAAACAACAGAAGAGGAAATAAGAGGAATTTTTTTAAGGACTGGAAAAAAGGAGAATGTGAAGGATACACAGGAAGTATCATTTAGGAATGGAGTAGATGGAGAGGCTATTGTGGTGGAAGAGGCAAGTGCCCTCTATTGCCAGACTAACCAGGATTCGCAGGGGAGTTAAGACATCAAATAAAGAATAATAGAGGCCAGGCGCTGTTGGTATCGAGGCCCTGAAGATTTGAACCAAACTTCACAACTTCTTTTAGTTGTTATCCGCAGATAGAGCTGTACAGTTACGATTAAGCAATTGCATAGTGAACATTGTATGCTCGGCTAATCTTTTGTTTTAAGGGAAAGGGAAGACAATCCCAGGATGAATGGGCTGCCTGGACGACAGCCACCAGGAGTAAAGTCAGCAGCACCGAGCAGTACCTGGGGGAGAGGTAATTCCAGCAGTGGGAGATCACGACCGCCGGCTCATTGACCACCTGCTCAAAACGGGTCCCATACTCGAAAGGAGAGCAGAACCGCGCCTGCGGAATAATTCCCACGAGAAAGGAGAGGAATGACGAGCAAACAGGGGTTTGAGTAACAATTAATAGAAAAGTTATGTAATTTGTAACCAATGAATGCTGACGCCTCTGTCTGTTAAAATGTACAAATAGCGTAGCATTTTGATGACCTGGGAGCCAGCCTTTCGTGGGGCACCGCCCGGCTCCCGGCCTGGCGCAAGCTGGAATAAAACGCAGAGAACGGCGGGACTGCCGCCTCGGTGTGTGCACTGGCGGTGCGCACGGGGTAGCGAGCATCGCGTTCGGGCCACGAGCACCGCGCCCGGGGAGCGCATTCCAGCGGCCGGCTTGCCTGCCAGGGAAGAGGGGGCGGGCGCATCCCGGCGCACGTGCGCCTTGTTTGGGGGCGGGGCCTCCGGCGGGGCNAGCCGGGCCCGGGCGGCGGGGCCTGTTCGGTTCCCTCTGCCGTCAGCGCCGACCCTGGGCGGGGCAGGCAGCGAGCAGCGGCGGCGGGAGTCACCCCTCCCGGGATGTCGCAGAGTGCCATGTCCGAGACCTACGGTAGGATCCGGGGGCGGGGTGAGGGGGCCCCCTCTTCTTCCTCCCCTTCGGGAGAGAGGGCCCGGCTCTGGGCAGTGCCCCCTGAGGAGCGGAGAAGGAGCCGGTGTGACGTGAGGGCTGCCCGGGCTCGGGCGGGCGCCTCAGCGCGCTGCTACCCTGAGCCCCGCAGCGCCTGCCCCGCCCGTGGCTGCCCGGCCGGCCCGGCAGGAGCGTTCCGAGTTATCCTTCAGGGTGAGCAGGGACCAGCGTGGTCCGGGGAGTCCACAAGGAAACTTGCAGTGCATGTCCTCTGGAGAAGCTGCCCGTGCTTTTACCTGGAGACGGTGTGTGCTTCTGCGGGTCAAGTTAAGGTTTCCGTCCTGTTGTCTTAGACATGCAGGCGTCAAAAACAGTTGACTTTGAGAATGACATGGGGATAAAAAGATCAGTGGGTATGTTCGTACGTCCCTGTGTTGGCATGGATGTTTGACTGCTACTGGTAGGAAAACATCCGAAGGAGTAAGTCGGAGCACTGACAGGGTGTGTCCAGTGCCTCGCTGGGAAGCATCAAAGAGAAATGAGGATTCAAAAAGGTAAGCAGAGCTGGTATTGCTGGATAGGTGGAGGAGATGAGTAGCAACTGAATAGTATTAATTTATTTTCTTTATAATTTTACTTGAGATTCTGCTTGAATAGATTTCTTTTCTACCCTTTCCATACCGAACAGTTGTGTATACATGTAAATATAGTGTAAGTCCATGTGATAGTTTCGTATTCACAGTCAATGAGAGTAAGATCAGAATTGAATACTGAATAATTGAATAATTAAAGCAAAATTGGATGCAACAACTCTGGAAACCGTTTGGGGGGGCTGGGATGTCCATCAGGAGTAGGCCAAGTGAGCTGATTGTTTCTACTGTGTAAGTCTATTTTAGTAAGTTTATTTTCAATACTGTAGTCATCAGTGCTTCATGTTCTATTGTACTGGTCAGTGCTTCGGTGTACAGCAAATGCACAGAACTAAGGGGCAAACTGAGGCAGCCCTTGAAGTGCCAACATGAGGATACTAAGACCCTGCTTCTTTTGTCCATACTTTCTAGAAACGTGTAAGATTTACATGTAGAAACCAGACGGGTGTGCTTTGTCCATCTAGATTTGAGTTTGAACAAGTTCTTCATGCTCTGAACTCTGGTAATCTGGAGCTGGGATCAACTTGGCTGTGCTTGTGGTGCTCTCTGAGCAAAAGACTTGGTAGAAAACCAGAGATGACACAATTTCAATGGTGCTCCTCTTTTGATGCTGTAGTACTAGATAAGCCAAATAGGTGATTGGTATCTTAAACCGGAACACTGAAACGTTTTTTGCATTGTTCCCGTGATGCAGAATAAGGATAGTAAGCCCACTGGAGCTGTTGATACTTTCTGATCATTTTGGTATCCTAGAAAACAAGCCCTTGAAACAGAAGCCTTGTAGTTGTGGGTTGTTCCTTTTATTTGTTTAATTCTTGTTTGATATATTGCCCTTTGGAATTTCCGTGTCTGTCTGATGCACACACAAGCTACAAAAAATTCTGAGCTAGAATGCTTGAGAGTTTCAAGTTCTAGAGTACAGAGAATAACAGCTAAGTTATAGCTTAAAATTTAACTAATGGCTCTACAATCTCTGACCGTAACAGTAGTCAGTATCCAATCTTGCAGTGTCCTGTCCGCATATGTAGCAGCCCCATTGACATATCGAAGTCAACAGTACAGTGTGATTAAATTATGGATCTTCTCTGTTTGATGAACTCTCTGGATTTGATGTGCTCACTGTCCTAACAAAGAGTGGTTTGTTTCTGACCAGTTGTTACAATAACCGTGGAGGATGGGCGAAGTATTAGGTCAGTTTCCCCCGCTGACTGAGACTAATGGCCACTGTATCCCCCTCCTGGAATCCCTATAGCTTGTAAAGGCCTAGTCATGAGTTAGATTTTTCTTGTCACCTGAATTATGACCCATTCTAATTGTGTAACCTCAAGCTTTTCGTCCCATACAGATAGGCTCAGGAAACTGGCTGGTGGGTGGGTTGGTGTTTTTCTTTCCAATGTCATTTTGCTGTCTGACTTTTATATTACTTTAATTTTGCTGTGAGGTTTTAACTTCTCTTTCCTGTGGAAGGGGGGTTATTTTTTTCAGTATTTTTCTCAATCCATAGGGAATAAAGAGCCTTTCCTCTGGCCACTGCTATTAGTTTCAAGTCTCCTCCTGGTTTTTTTTCCTCTCTTAGTTTCTTCCTCCGTGTCAGATTCCATCTTCTTTGAAGGTTTTCTGTTCACTCACTTTTCACAATTCTTTCTGTCCATTACTGAGATTCTTGTCTCTTCCCTCTTTTCAAACAAAGTTCTGCAGCTTCTCTGTCTTGGCACTAAATTTTGCTTACAATTCATATTTTCACTCCTGTAGATCTATTACATCGGTTGTGTATCTTCTGTTCTTAGCTTTCTTATCTGTTCAATTATTTATGTGTTCAATTTATTTCCCATACAAAGTGCCAAAACCAAACCAAACATGAATACAAGATAACTCCATGAATTTTGAGATTTGGTTTAGAAAGAACGTTTTCCTGCATGACAAAGGGGTCATTCTTTAAAAAGTTTTACACGTAACATTGGAAACAAATCTCTTATTCATGGGAAAACTCTTTTAACTCAAGTTTTCTGAGATACCATGGCCTTTCTGTAGATAATTGCCATATAACAACACATGCATGTTTTAGCCTCTCTCCCAGTCCAAAATATACATGTTTTTGGGGTAAATACAACCTGACATAAAAGGCTTATCCTTAATAAGTCAATGCAATGCAAACTTTGGATTTTAAATAGTAGAAGGATGGAAGTTGTACAAGCTTGAATAAATGCCATGTGTAAGATTCAAGTCAAATCTCTTCACTCCTTAGTTCCTTGTGTTTTCTCCACCAGCATCTACTACTCCCAATCTGGTCACATAAGTTTACCAGTCTCTGTCGTTGTCAGAGAATGTATAGTCTTTCCATCCATTTGAAAATAATTCTTTTTGGTCTGGACAATTTGATTAATCTTTTTCTCACCATCCCAACCCCCGCCATTTACCTGATGGTATTAGCATTTATCACCCTGGTCTTCAAATTGTTTCAAATCTGATTTTATTTCTTAGAGAGCATAGCTCTTGCTTGTTAGGAAGCAGATCTTCCCTCTTTGAAGCATTCTTAATGCAGATTGGAATAGAGCCAGGTTGATCTGTTGTACCTGTGTACCTTGTTAACTTCCTGCTAGAGAAAGGAGTAAGCAGCAGGAATAGCTCCTCCTTTCATTTGGAGGCAGCAAATGCCAGTAGGAAGGCTTCAGAGCCCTCTTTCCTCCTGCCCTGTGGTATGAATGAGAGAGTTTCCAAAGGGTCAGCATTAGTGAGTATAAATTCTGCTCTACAGCAAGGAGTTGGGAGGAGATCAAACTGAGATTGGGGATATAATTTGGTCTCCCCTTTACCCTACTGTGTTAGCAGTGTAAAAGAAAGAATTTAATTCCGTTGCATTTTAAAGACTAAGCTACAGCGTCTCAGAAGCTGTCTGATTATCCCTTCTACTGGAGCAGACTTCAGTCAAAGGAGGAGGTTGGATGTCTGGGGGTGGTTGCCACATCAACCATCTGTTTTTGCTGGTGCTTGAGTCAAAGCCCACAATTGTCTCTCTTCTCCTTTCCCCTCAGCTCACACTGCACCCCCACCCCCAAAAGAAACACAAAAGACATGATGTAATTAATGTAGTTTAACTGCTTGTGCTGCTGGTGCATCTTTAGGGTGAAGCCACAGTTTTATTCCTTTTTGCCCGTGCTAGCAAATAAGTTTTATTTCCTGTACCTCATACCCAGTTTGGGATCAGGTGATGCATGTAGCTCTCAGAGAGGAGTGAGCTGATTCTTTATAATGCCTTATTTCCTTAAACAGCCGTGCTACACTGTGTTTCATCTCCTTATGATTTCTGTAGTGCATATTTTATAACCCTTTTTCCCTTTAACACAGAGTTCAGTTTTCATCCTAAATCCCTTCTGTATAAAGGTGATCTTATTTAAAGGCGAAGTGCTTTAACTTTTCTGGATCTTTTCAGTAGCCAGCATGGCAGCAAGCATTTCTAACATCTGAATGATGTTGCTTTTCAGCTTTTCTGTGAAGGAAGAACAACAGAATTCAAAAGAAAAGTTTCTCTAGGGTGACAGCCTTGGCAGCTGACTGGAATGCTGGAGCTCTGAGCTCCTTGGTCATTTGGAAAGAAAAAAGGAGATAAAAAAAAGCTATGAAATGAAGTGAATTAACTCCTCTGGGAAGAGGACACCAAAAAGAAAAACTAGAGCAATTAAGCAGTAGTGCAAACACTAGAATGTGAGTTGCATTTGCTGAAGTTGCAAAGAATGAATATATAAGGTTTGAGTCCACAGTGATGGTCTAAAAGAAGCCATCTGCCCAATCTCATTTGGCTTCTCTGCTTCTGAACTGTGCTAAATTTTACATACATCTGTACAGCTTAAAGAGAAAACTTTTCGTATCCTAAATCACGTGCTAAAATAAGTAATAAAAATGTTGTCATACAGAATGACATTATAAGAAAGAAGTTGCAGAATAACAAGATGAAAAACGTTCTCCTTGTTCTTACCTGGTATTACCTTATTCATTAATATGCTAGGCTGGGAACTTATAAGTTTGTTAAATCTTGGTATTTTTAACTTTTGGGGTTGGCAAAGCCTTTTTCTTGTCCTTCCTTGGTGTTGATTAGGTGTGTAGAGTATTCCATATTTCCTGAACCATGTTATCCAGTGCTTGTGGATAAACTAATAACAAAAGCCTAAAAGCTTTTTGCTAGTTTGAACAATTTACATAAAATTGCAGTTTAAAATTATAGGAGCATGGTTATATTTGTGAATGTAACAGTGTCTTTGAGTCTATATGTGTTTGGAAACACTGCTGCCTTTGGTGCAGAAAGGTTTTAGGTTTTTTGTTTGAAGATTCTGACATTTTCATTTTATGAAATGGACTAAGACACATTTCTCTTAGTTTGGTGGAATAAAACACATTTCTCTTAGTTGCATACTATGAAAAAGTAAATTATAACTAGTTTCAAAGTTTCATTTTAAAAAGCCCATTTGCTATTGAGAGGGAACTTTTTTTTTTTTTTCTACTTAGTAAGCAGGCGTTGAACTGGCATCTAGGTGATTTATTTGTAGGAAAGATTCTCTTTTAAAATTTGTCTGGTGCAATAGAATCTCAATAGGAATTGGGAGTCTATTATGAACCGCTACTAGAATATATTTTTGGTTTAAAGACATGAATATAAAATCCCCAGATAGCACTGTTGCTTTCAGAGCAAAATATAAAGCACCTCAACTTAAAACACCTCAGGGAAAAATGCGCTGCTGTTCTGATGCTCTTCCAGATCAGTCCCTGCCAGCGACATGGTTGTCCCAAGGCCTCACTGGCCCGCAGCTTGCCTGTGTGGAAGAGATTAGTGTGTTAGATTTGCTGCTCTCTGTGGGTTTGTGGGTTGCACAAATACACTTTCGTGAGCCACATTTGACACGCAGTGCTTGCAGTTACAGTGCAAATTACTGGGGGAGTAGAGTTTTGGTTTTAGTCTTTCCCTGGTTTAGGTTTGCGGTAGCTGTTGTACTACTGTCAATAACGCGAGTCACCCATGGACAAAAAAAGAAGGTAAACTTGAATTTTATAGCTGTTTTTAAGGAGAAAATCTGACTAACAGCATTCACCAGATAAAAAGTAGAACCCCTTTTAATTGGATTTCAGATTTATGTTTGGAAAAACGGCAGCATCAGAAACAGATTATTTTAATTGTGTCTGTGTTTCAGAATATCTTGCATTTTGACATACTCTGAAAGTGGTAAAACCAGTGAGATTATACACAGACACACAGTAGTTTAAATATACAAAATGCTGTAAAAGGCAGCTAACCAGTGATATTTGATCCATAAAAATTTAAAATTGGCTTTCTTTGAGATGAATTTTTTCTAAACCTGACATTTTGGGCTGTTTATCATATCTACATTTCATACTAACAGTGATGGCTTGATAGAATGAAGAGTTCTCAGCTTCAGTATGTTTTGCATTTGAGATGACATGAAGCGCCCTTCGTTAGAGGAGATAGCACAAAATTTTCATAACCTGGAGGAAAATCCTTTTTGTAACTATTTATTTTTTTAATCCAGAAAGCATGAGCAGCTGGGTGGGGGCGTGAGGAACGAGAGGATTTTGAAACAGCAAGTCTTGAGCATGTAAATGGTCATATTTGTGAGCAAGAAACAGCCATCTTCTGAGAAGGGTAGAATTTAGAATCTATTCCAAGCCTGTTACAGCATTTGAAACAAGAAAATCATGCAAGGGCAAAATGTAAAAAAGCAAAAATCCTTCGTAAAACATTACCTCTTTTTAAATATTAATAAAATCCAGAAGACAGGTGAACACAAAGAACAGTAGACATTTCCAGGACTCATAGCCCTGTGTTTTACTACTGTCTTTTTAACAGTGGGAATCTTCTTAGTGTTTGAGAAACTTGCTTGTTCCTTTCGTCATTGCTAGGGAGTGTTTATGATGTACCGTAACAAATAACTCCTTTGTGAAATGAAATGAGCGTACAGGTTTGTGTGCATCTTAAATTTGATTTTTAAAACTAAATACTCAGATGAGGTCCTGATAGAGGATTTTATCAGTTCTTTGACTTACTTAGCATAATTTAGTTTTCTTTTTATTCTGCCATCCCCTGGGCCAATACCCATGTAGCCCATTTGATGGTTTTGAACACTCTTAACAAAATTAATGTTTTTATTTTTGTTGATATTGCGAACTTAATCATTTTCTTTCCATACTTACCAGATGTCTTCTGGAGACCTGCTGTGTTTATTAGAGAAGCTGTGCAATAAAGAGTAAAAAATCTGCTGCTGGTAGAAAAATAAATAGGGAATCTTGCATGAGCTGTAAAGGTTGCCTTGGTGGCAGTGTATTAGGGGAAGCAGTTGTAAGCTTTCTAATCAGTATAATTTTTGAGAGCAGTAAGACAGGGAAGCTTTATTTGTTCTTTAGCAAAACTGAAAGCAGATTTGTGGTGGTAACATTAAAGCATTATATGTAACTGTTAAAACAATCGAAATGGGCCATAAATCTTGAATATGTGTATTACCAATGAACATTGATACAAATGGCTCATAAATAGGTAACAGAAATAAATGTATATTGATTTAACATGCGGTGGAAATGTGAAACTAGGTATTCCAGAATAAAAATTACTTCTTCCCTCTAAATATTATAGACAAATACTGTAGTTGTCCCAGCTGTACAAAGATTAAAACGAAGTATGAGTATTAAACTGTTAATGGAGAAGTTTGAAATAATGTAAATTTTAAACCTACAAAAATTAAAAACCAGAAAACCCACAAACAAACAACTCCCCCCAAAAAACAACAACCTCTCCCCAAAAGTATAGATTTTAAGAAATGACGTGACTATATATTTGTGTTGACTATAGTTAATAGCTTACATTTAAAACAGGTTGCTAGAATACAAGCCAGCCATTTACCTGTGATTCAGCCTATTTTAACTGAATTCAAATTCAGCCATTTCTACCTCATCTTGTCTTTCTTAAGAAAGACATTCTTTCTTATTCCTCTCCATAAACGAGAATTCTTAGTTCTTGCTGTCTAACATCACTGTTGCAGACACTGGATTATTCTTCAGATTTATTGCTATTTTACTAATTTTGTCATCTATTCCCTTCTCTTTGAAATAACAGCTACAAGATAATAGCTGGCTTGTGAACTTGGTCTTGTAATAAAAATGTGAGTCCATACTAAAATTTAGCAATTTCTTTTTTTTCTTTTTGTCTCAATCTTCAGATTTCCTGTTTAAGTTCTTGGTCATAGGAAATGCTGGAACTGGAAAATCCTGTTTGCTGCACCAATTTATTGAAAAGAAATGTAAGTTCATGTGAAGGACAGTAAGAGTTCTCCCTTGCTTTGTACCACAGGTAGAAGCTCTGCCTACATGGGTACCTGTTATTGGTATGGAAGCTCCCATAATTCTCTTATTTGTGTAGGTCAGGATTTTAGTAAAGAATTTTGTTCAGAACCATGCTGTAAATCCCTATTGCTCACTGTTTGTCTTTAATCTAAAGCCTAATATGGAGCATTAGTCTCTATTACTCTCAAATAAATATAACAGGATGTTGGTGAAAATAAACTTACTTTTTGTAGGAGTTATAATTTGCAGCTACAACCTTCTCTAGATATACAGTAGAGACTTGGATCTTTTAGAAAAACTGATGAAAGAAAAGTTGAATTGAGTCAATATAGAAAGCCTGTAGCATTTTTCTAAATAAATAGTAACTCCGTTTTCTTTGTTAAGGACTGTGGTCTATGATAAATACTAGTAGAGATTCCATTGTGAGTGTTATTCAGAGATGAGCAGATAACATAAAAGAAAAATTTCTGTTGGGTTGTACATTTGGCTTCAAGATTAAACAAAAATAATATGCCTTTAGAAACCTTTGTGAATCTAAGGTGACTGTTATCTTTCTCAACCAAACAGTAACTCACCTTCTCTCTTGAGGAATACTTGAGGATAATGATGTGTGAGCACTAAGGAACATGGCTTGATTCTGAGTGAACTTGAAACAAGCCCCTGCTTCAAGTAAGGGCAGCTGTAAATTGCTGAGATTCTGTGGTATCGACAACATCCATAGGGCAAGTGTCTTAACTTCGTGCGTTAAAGAAGATTTGGCTCTTCCATATTCATGGACAAGACAGTGGGTTTTTTTTGTTCTGCCTTCCCATGAATTTTAATTTTAAATTACATCGAAGTATTAGAAAACACAGTTGGAAAAAAGTGTACAAAAAGTATCTTGCTACTTATTAAAGTGAACTGGAAATTATTTAAGGCAGGCCTTTCTAGTAGTAATTTTGAATTGACGAAGCTGTCAAAGATTGTAAGAACATTTATTTCTGTGTGGTGGCAACAGGCTCATAAGTGGCATTAAATTTGGTGGTTCAGGAAGTAGTTTGTAATTTAAACACTTAGGAGTTTTGATAATACCTAAACTGTTTTATGTAAAAGCTGTTTATTCACTGTAAATATTCTTCAAATAAGTCTGATTTTTTTTCTTTTTTTGTAGTCAAAGATGACTCAAATCATACTATAGGAGTGGAATTTGGTTCGAAGATCATAAATGTTGGTGGTAAATATGTAAAATTGCAGATATGGGATACAGCAGGACAAGAGAGATTCAGGTATGCTCTTCAATCATTTTATTAAGTATTATTAAATTACTGCTGTGAATAGTGGATATTATTTATTCCTGCTTATAAGTAGGCAAAGCTTTTTGGTCAGTGGAATCGTTTGTCTGCTTTCATATTAACCTTCCAGCTGGGACATAGCGACACGGATCCATCAATTTCAGTAGAGCAGTGCTGCCTTGCAGGATCTGAGCTTCTGCCCTTTCTTTCGTTGGGTATTTTCTCTTTAGGTATATGAGTAGAATAGGTGGCTAAAAGCTTGTTCACCAGCCAAACCCATAATTGTTTTTTAACTAAGTGTGTGTGCTTAACTCTATGTTTAGAAGACCTTTTATTGGTTGGGATAAGTAAATGTCAGGAAGTTGTAAGCTGTTCAAAATCTGCGTGAAAACAATTGCACAGTATAATTCTATATACAGTTTGATTAGAGAAGAAAAAAAATCAGTCAAAAAAATTTGGGCGAATACATTTCTGGAAAGACTGAGATATCTTAAGTTTCTTAGAGAAAAAGCAATCAATTTGTCAGCTTACAACCACCAATGTACTTTTAGTGATGTATTTTAAGAGTGTTCTGCATCTGAGACATAGATCAAACTCAGTAAAAATCCAGTGTATTCCGGGGTACTTTCACCATCAAGTAGGACATCTTTTTTTGTAATATATTTTTGGGGGGATGGAGTGTGCATCTGAAGTTTCTTTGTTTTGGGAGAGGGGTTGGTTAACAAAGGTGAGTATGATGGTAGAAGTCTGAGTAATGGGCAGCAATCCAGGTAAATTTCTTATGTTAGACAAGTCCTTTGGATACACTTCTGACTAGATAAAGCTGGGCTGTGATATGTAGTCTTCATTAATGAGGTCTTTTCAGTGTGTTGGCCAGATATCAGCCTCCAGTTCTGTATCTGGTCATGTATTATGATGATTTGTGTACCTTCAGCAGCACACAGGTAATAATAGACTTTGAGACTCCTTGTACAGCTGTATTTAATGAAAGTGCTTCATCAAAATCCTAGGTGTAATTAGTCTACTGCTGCACAGCTGATAACATTGTCTAAAAACATGTTTTGTTTTAAATATGTAAATGAGAATTCTGTTTCATAATACAGATTGTGTTATATTAACCCAGATTTTAAACAATGAAGGCACCACAGAAATGTATATTTGTAATTCTGTTTCAGGTCTGTAACAAGGAGTTACTATAGAGGGGCTGCAGGTGCTTTGCTTGTCTATGATATAACCAGGTAAGAAAGCCATCAGCTGTTTTGCTCATAGACTGCCAAATCCAATTAATGCACAATGATTCCTTTCCAAGTACCTAATGCTTTAATCGAGATTGAGCAGGAAGAAAAAAAAGTAAATATAAGAAGTGCTTCTGTTCAAGTGCATGAGTTTTAAGCATCCAGTGTTAAATTTTGGATCTTGCTTACATGAGATAATGTGAATGTCATAAATGTGAACAGTCCTGAAGGGTTACACAAATTTGTGGAGCTTGGCCCCCTAGTCACTGATCTAATCATGGTGAACTACACGCAGCCACTGGCTCAGCAAAGCCTTGCCGCAGAAACAAGTGCAGACTTCAGCCATCCTTAACCAAGGCCATGTACCCTCACTTGTGGAAACTGCTGATTAGTGTGCTGGGATAGAAGGTCATCCTCTGAAGGACCTAGCTCTGCCTACACATTCCTTAACTGTGGCCCAAAATTCTGTTCATCTCTGCATCTTTTAATATTTTGATATTATAGGCAGCCAATAAAACACCTTACCATTACACATGTCCGCATTCTTCCTGCCACCCCATTGACTGATACTTGTCAGATGAGTTTTGTGTTAGTTAATGGTGGTTCAATAGACTGTTGCTTGTTGTCCTGTGAGTGAAGGATTCTCTCAGCAGGCTTTGAAATCTGTGTTCTGTGCTTAAGGTCAGCTGGAGTCGCCTGTCAGTCTTACTCCTTGAAGGTTTTCTCTCTGACCGCTGCTGCAATGACAAATGGTGTGTGCAGGGTGACTGCCTGAGTGTCGGTCCTGACACCGGTGTGAAAGTTCAGGCATGCGCATCTACACAAGCCTCGTAAATTCTTACATTGTCACTGGTAATTTAAGTATCAGTTGAATTCCAAGTGGAACAATATCTCCTTTTATCCCAAAATGTCATGCACAAGATTAGCTTTTCACCTTAACACAGTAATTTATAATTGTGTGTTTATATATTGCGATTTAGTTTATTTTGTCTCTTAAGAACTCAAGCTTTTAAATAGTTTCATGAAGGAATTTGATACTCTTCCCAGTTCATCACTGGCACACTGAGATGTGTCGGTGCCTTGCCTGACTGCAGGGTTTGTTGTTTGCCACAAACACGGATTTGCTGTCTGAGTTGTAGTTTGGTGATCTGTTCACGAAAAGTGAGCGTGTCCTAATAAAGGATGTCATTTCCTACACAGCCGGGAAACCTACAATGCACTTACTAATTGGTTGACGGATGCAAGAATGTTAGCAAGTCAAAATATTGTGATAATACTGTGTGGAAACAAAAAGGATCTTGATGCAGATCGTGAAGTCACTTTTTTAGAAGCATCCCGGTTTGCACAGGAAAATGGTAAGTAGAACAAAACCTTCACGTAGCATTCAAAGATGCGTAGTTCTTCAAATCATTTACATTTCTGTGCAGTTATGCTGTGCTTTGTACCTTGTTACAGAAAAGGGTTCTGTCAGTACACGAGGCCCAGAGAGGCAGTGCCTGCAGTGCGAACTACATGTGCTGCTTAAGTCTCATTACCAGTCATTCTTCCAGTCGCAGCTGCTCCTTTAAGAATATCCTCTGTATGGAGATATATTCTATAGGAAATGTAATACAACGTCAGGTGTTGCCTTGCCTTCAAAGGGCTGAGGAGAAAATTAGGAACATGAGTTCCTATTTTTCAGCATCTTAAAGACTAAAGACTCTGTAGATAATAGACAAGGTAGTATGGGGTGTGTTTTTGTTTGAAGCAATGAGTTTTACTCTTGAAAAACTGAGTTCAGTGCAGGGCATGGATCTAGAGGACTATTACCTGGTCTGTAGTATTCAGGATTTCCAGTCTGAGGACACATTTCTGTGTCACCTAAAGCCAGTCTCGGTCGGAGCTTCTGTGCTGCAGTCCTGCCATCAGCAAAATCTGGTTTTGCTTTTATAAATCAATTCAAGTCTTTTCTACCAACTCTGGCTATTGTCTTTGCTTTTGAATATAATCTCTGTTAATGGGAAACTGTATGAAGTTTGGTTTCAAGCGCTGTTTTGCATGCACAGCCCAGGTTATTATCTTTGGATTCCAGCGTTCTAGGGTCCATGTGTAAATTTTAGAGGGTGTTTTTTGTGGTTTTGCCATCAAAGGTTAGTTTTTCTGGACCATGCTTTTTGACTGTAGATGTCTGTAAAAATATTTTTATTGCTCCTAGCTTTCATGCTTTGAATTACTATATCTGGTATTCCAGACTTGTTCTGAGGATTTTTTATTTTGGTGTCAAATGCAGAGCTGATGTTCTTGGAAACAAGTGCTCTAACGGGGGAAAATGTTGAAGAGGCCTTTGTACAGTGTGCAAGGAAAATTCTCAATAAAATTGAATCAGGTAAATTAAGCTTTATTTTTTTTTAATTTATTTTATCTGAAAACTATTAAAAGTGCTCATGGAAATATCACCATCCAAAGTCCTCTAATAGAATTAATCCAAAAACTCCCAAAATTTCGTTGTGGTAAAATAACCTATTTGTTTTATAGCTGCTTTTCATATGTTTTAATAGTCTAAGTGATATGTGTATATCCAAAAAGGGGTGATGGTGTGAATTGTGGGTGATGTTTACCTTAGCAGTCAGGTCTGAGTGTAGATTCTTTGTTCTGTGGGTTGCTGCATCCCTGCAAATACCAAGCCTGACATTAGACAGTTTTTGTAGTCCAGAATAAAAACCTAATATCAGGGCAGACATAACTTTTAATTCTGCTCTCATATGTAACAGGAAATAGAGTTAAAAGAGTGTGGACAGTAATACTAAAAATTTCAGGGGTGTTTCCTAGCAACTGTTTCTTTGAAGTGACCTTCCTGCCTCTCAGTTGAAGTAATTTTTACTTCTACAGATCTAGAAATACACCAGAAGCTTCTCAACACGAGTGGGCAGGTTTCTGTTGGAGACAGGCTCCCATGTGTTCGATGTCATTACAGCTAATTTGCATTCCAGTTTTCTTCTTCTCTAGCTGCTTGATATCTTCAAAGTTTCAAGTATTGGCCATATTGAGAAGTCTGCCTCAGATTCTAATTTCGTGTTTCAAATGCCAAACACAAATTTTTAGATTAAAAGAATTTGATATTTTCGTAGGAATTTTCTGATTACTGCATCGAATCAATGCCAAACAGCAGCTTTCATTTTAAACTAACAAACAAAAAGAACCTAAACTAACCCAAATGAAAAATGCAGAAAACATTTTAGACTTTTCTTTTGTTCGAAGTAGTGCAAATGCATTTCTTGTTTGCAGCATGACTCTGGGACAGATTGCTTTGTCATCATGATCAAGGGCATATGGTTAAATTAGAGGAGAAAGGGATTCAGGTTTGAAATTGCCTAAAAGTAGACAGAATTGAGATAATCTCTCCATAAACAGATCAGAATGTACTTATGCATTTTTTTAATCTAATGTTATCAGTTAATTTGGAATATATTATTTGCACATGATCTATGTTCTTGTGACCATTTTGTTTCTCATCAGGAGAATTGGATCCAGAGAGAATGGGCTCAGGTATTCAGTATGGAGATGCTGCCTTGAGACAGCTGAGATCACCACGTAGAGCACAAGCACAAAGTGCTCAAGAATGTGGGTGTTAGAGAAACAAAACACAAAATCCCAAATACTTACTTTAGATACAGAAGGTAAGGTTACAAAAATCTCAGGGTGGTGGGCAAATTAGCATATTTCATAAATGTGCTGTATTGAGTGCTTGGCTTTTTCACAGTTAGCCTGTAAAGTTACAGAGAATGTATTGAAAAAATGCACAGTAGAATGGATTAGGGTTTTTATGCTTTGTTTTTTCTTCTCTCATCTGCTCACTAAAGGAAGACTAATGCTTTTACTGAAGTATTTCTAGATGTTAGCTTACTCTGAGTAATGCTGTGGGAAACTTTTTAAAATTCTCAATTCCTGAAATGCATTAAAGGCCTAATAGCTATCTAATGTGCTGTAGAGAACGTGAATCAGTTCTGTTGCATTGAAAACAAGCATTAGTAGAAATGAGCATTCATAAAGTGTATGGTACAGTGTCTTGTCCTAAGCTATTATAAAGTTTTTTCTGAAAATATGAGGCTTAAGCACTAAGACTCAAAATTTAAAGATAACACTAAATTTCAAACTTCTGCTGACTTTTTTGCCCCTACTTAAAAGCAACCTGAAGTTATTCTGATTCCTGTCTGCTATTAGCAGAAATGAAAACAAGGGAATAGTAGTATTTGCTGCTTGAGCAATGCTGTCATCTAAAGTAGTTCTTCTGGGGCTGTTGCAGCCTAGGAAACAGGTGTGCAGTGCTCTAAAGTCTTCCAAAGATGTTTTTCAGAGAAAGTGAGGAAAAAAATTTTCCCTCTAGCAGTTGTAGGGGAAGAGACAAAAAAAGTCACACGAACTCCTAAGAACAGCTCTGTTGTTAGTCTTTCTTATAAACAGTAGTCTTCAAGACACCTCTCAGTATTCACTGGATTTTACATAACTCCTTGCAGTATGCAGTGGCTCTTAGCACAGTCCTTTCTCCCTGTGTAGTTAATTATTCTGATATAATTAATCCTTATTTCTGTAGTACAAGGACAGTGATACCAAATTAATTAAGTACTGCAGGCATAATTACTGCATCACTTTTACTGTATTAATTCATCAGCTTGATCAGTGCACACGGCAGAAGCTTTATAGAACACTAAATAAGGCAGCACATAATTCTATATTCTCATATTTTTTCCTGTGTTCTAGGAGCTTATTTCCCAATTAAAGCTCAGAATTTTAAATAATGGATAGGAATCCTTGAACTGCTGTCCTCCTACAAAATACCATTTGTCAACTAAGAGACTGCTAGAAAAGGACTTTAATTTAGTTCAGCTTTGGTATGGCCCTACAGAAATTAATATTTAGTGATCTCATTTCAAGCTGAGTTTTCAGATGGATCAGATATGGGTAATCAATGGATTTCTTGTGTGTTTTACAGCTGTCCTTGCAAATGGTGTTTGAAGAAACAGAAAAGCTTGAAGGCTATGCAGTTTTTAAAAACATCTTTCCGCTATCTACGAACAGAGCAGACCACTGCTGACAGAAAGGTGTCCTGTGGTAGGGGGCAGGAATGTGCACAACACACAAGTCTGCAAAGCAAACTGGATAGTTTGGTGGACAATATTAAGACTCAGACCTGTATGTAAATGTTTTCCATTACCTGTTTTTGTTCTTTCACCTCTAGTTTAAAGCATTGCAATGTACTGTAAATAATGTAACAGTAAATTTACAAAGCATGGTATACTTATGTATGCTATTAGAATGTTGCACTATAAGCAGTTTAATATTTTATTTTTTTATCATATAAACAGATTTAACCGAGGTAGGCTTTGTCACATTTGTTTGTTGCACAATAGTTTGTATTTACAGCCTGAATTATAAAACTACTGGCAAGTGTCAGTGAGAGGTTGTTGGTTTATTTTTTCCTACTCAGTTTGCCACATTCCAACAAGCTGTTAGATTGATTCTTAACGTGTGGTTACGACCCATACTTCTGTGTCCTGATATGTCAAGTTGGAAAAGGCAAGTTAAAGCACAAGAGCAGAGCAAGAATGCTACACCAAGCTATGCCATCTTTCATGAAATTAGAGTTGTGTTTATTCCCTTTGTCCTGACACTTTTGGTTCAAATGGATGCTTATCTGAAAAGTATGCACCTTAGGTTGTCTCTGAATTAAATGGAATTAAGCATGCTTTGTACTTGAAAAGCCTGGGTTGAGGTTTAAACTTTGATGTTATGTCACTCCTCTGATTGTTGTATTTAGGATTGGATTTGTTACAGAACTGATTAACAATTATTCACAATGGTGTTCTCTTCCTGGTAAGAGTGTGAAGTGTTTTTTGAAGCAGCGTACCTGTATTTTCGAGAACATCTGAGAACTCCAAAGAAACTTTCCTGTCTTAATCCTCACTTAGTTCAGTTTGGCTTTTAGAACTGCAAATGCTTACTAAAAGCAAGTCCTCTGGAGTAGGGAGGTGGATGGAACTGTCTCCTCCACCAGTCCAAATAGCCAGTTATTAATTGGGATGTGTTGTCTGCCAGTGCTGGGGAGGGTGTTGGTTCCAAAACCCCAAACCAGTTCTGGAATGCTGGGAAAAGATGAGGTACTGGGTAGTCTGTTCCACCACACGCCATTCCACAACCCAGTCAGGTTTCTTGGCACACTGACAAAAGCTGAGCACTGACACAGCACAAGTAGAGCTAAAGGTTGCTCTCCTGTCACAGAGTGGTGGAAGAGGTCTTGGCTGTTGATCAAAACCTCTTTCTCTTAGGACAGTAGCATTTGAAAGGAGCAGAGGACTGTTGCTTATAAGTAGAAATTTCAGGGATTTCACAAGGATTTTCTTCTACTTCTTTCTGTCTCTTACATGCAAGACTGGCCTCTTTTATACTTGGTTCTTATGATCATTTTGGTCAAGTGTCTCTGGTTTAAGAAGCAGTAAGCAGTTTTATTCTTTCAGTAACTGTCTTAAAGCTGTCCCCTTCCTCCCTGGAAGGAAAGAGTAACATCATTATAATGAGTTTGGACATGTTTTTACCATTTTTTAATGCATACTCTTACTGTATACACATTAACCTGGTTAATGTGCATGTTTTGTAGTATCTCAACCTTTTATGCTGCATATCTTGCTGACATTCTAAAAAGAAATTTTCTAGAATTGCAACTCCTTAGAGAAGTACTGTTGGAAGCAATAGCTCTGAGCAGTGCAAACTCTATTGTTTACTATAGCTCCTTTGAGGGTCTTTTATTTCTGAAAATAAACATCATGCAAGTGTCAGCCCTGGAGTAGATTTCAAGCTTTAGCATTATAGTTGACACAGGAAACCAAACCTAGCTCACCTGAACAGTAAGTGATAAATAGGTTATGTATGTTTTTAGGGTAAAATTCTTCTTTACCAAAGCAAGATGGCTGGGAGTTTACATGAAGTACCACCAGGTACCTCTGTCTGAAGTTTCATTAGATGTGGAGCTTTAGCTGTTCAGCCCATTAAGAGATTTAAATGTCTTATTAAAGCCTGTGTCTTGCCTTTTAATGAGTCTGTTGGCCTACACTATTTCATTTAATGCTTGTATCTAGCACCAAATAAAGAATCTTCCTTGATTTTCTAGGTGTCTTACACCAAATTCTGTTTACTTGTGCAAGCTTTGTCTGTTAAGTGAAGTCAATAACATGACTATTAGGCATCTCACACAGAATTCACAGTTGCCCCATCTTATCCATTCTTTGTATTCAACTAGGTATGCAGTATGGCTCAAGTAAGTCCTGTAAAAAGCGAGTGCCCTAGAAAAACCTGATTATTCTGTGTGCCTCGTTTCCATTATATTTTATATGCTGAAAGAATTAACCCTGTAACAATATCAAGAAATACATTGTAAATCCACAGAGTAAAAATAGTCTCATTCATTTACTGTAGAACCATGGCATAGAGAACTTCATTATAGCCAGTGCTTAATAGCTTAATTTTTCCTGCTTGCATGAGTATACCTGCTCTTAGTGATACAGCTTCCTGTTTTTATCTGTTATCCTTTTTCCTCCAAAGCTCTAAATTTCTATTCTCAAAGGCATAAGCATTTCAAATAGCTATTAGAGCTGGGTTCTTTTCTTATCATAGTCAGGGTAAAAAAGTGGTTCAAGTTGAGAAAAGGTCTTAATCTCTAGGAGAGTTACAGGAGAAGCATAAGAGACTGGAATGATAACTGTAATCTAATTTCCTACCCAACCTTAGTCATTACAGAAGCCTGTCATTTACATACTAGGAAAGAATATCTGGGACAAGCAGAAGCCACAGTTCGCATGCAGGGACTAAAGTGCCCTGTAAGGAAAAAAAAAAAAAGAAATCTGAGACCCCAAAAAGCACAGTACAAGCAGTAGAGGCACTTTGTGTCACTCATTTTATTCACATGTACAAGTTGACACCACACTATTAATAATAGACAATACAGAAGCATTAAAAACAAATACTGTTTAAAAACTTTAAAAAACACATATTGCTTCAAGCTTAGATGGTATTTCCCTATTGTTTTTAAAGTGAATTCAGTGCTAACAATAGCTGAGGCAGCTTCCCATTCACTTGTACCCCTAATTTCACGGGGCTGCTTGTCAAGGTGTTGAGTCAGGCTCCATTTATGGCTTTGCTGCTGAGTGCATTAACTGAGCTGGAAAAGAAACTGGAACATCCAGGCTACCACACATTAGGCCCTCAGATTGCTAGCATTTGGTCCCTATCACAGTAAAAAAAAATGTCAGAGAAGCTTTTATAGTTGTGGCACTACATTATACCATAAAAAATGAGAACAGATACACTTCCCTATGTGTTAAAAATTCAATTTAAATGTGCATGTGCTACCTGGATAAAATTCTTACCAGAAATTCAGGTCTGTCCCTCAGTTTTGTTAAAGTTGGCTCTAAGTTTAGCTATCACCTTGACTATCTCAGCTTCCTGTGAAAAAGTCTGTATTTCATAGTTGCAAAGATGTGACAGCAGTGACTGGACAGGCATGCTACTGTATTTTACAGGACATTCTTACGCAGTTTTCGTGGTAACATTTTACACTGTAAACACTAGTCTTCACAACACTATAGTTAAACTGCAGCATTACACATTGTAAAACTCTTGCTTCACTTAGCTAAGTACTTTCAGAAACATTAAGGAATAAACAGTAATTTTAATGAAGACTCTGGACAATTGAGTATTTACTGTGTTTTTACCAAAAAGTTTTACTTCTAAAACAGGAGTGAGAAGTGTTCACCTCTTGGCTAAATTCAAGAGTCCATGCAAGACAAAGTTCAGAAATTCCTTAATTGATAGGGAGACATTCACTAGGTTTTCTATTTTCTAGTGAGTCCAATTTGAAGCAAAATGGCCACCTCCTGTAGGAATCTGTGGAATACAGTTAAAGCTTTTACATCTGGAAAGTTCTGCTTTACAATTCAGTTAGCTTTTCATTTGTTGACATCAAAATGCCAGCAGTTTTCCAGGCCAAATATTTTGCAGATAGAGGTTGCAGTGATCAAAACTATACTATTTCATGTAGTCTAAGCAAAATAGTAGCTTTTTAGTCAAGTAATGCCCAAATGCAGGAAGGCTACCTGATTTGCCAAATAATTTACCCCTCGCTTCAGGCATTGTATTACTTAAACCACGATAGTACCAACATAGCACCCAGGATTGTTTTGGCTACAGACCACTTGAAAAAGCACAACAACAACTCACAAGACCTTAAAAGCGTCTCTGCTGTCTTCTTGTAAATGGTCTTTGTGGGGGACAGCTCTTGACCAGACAAGGATTAGAACTAGACAATTTCCTCAGTATACAGCAGCCTTGATGCTGTTGAAAATTCTCGTGCTCTGCTGAACACGTGAACAGGCCTGTTGGAGATGTTTTCAGTTTGGTTCCCAGTATCCATGGCAGAAGATGCTTAAGCCTCCTATAATTATTGAAAACACCTAGGGGGAGATACATCTTATCCAAACACGGGTACTTAAGGCAGGCACACAGTCATCCTGGCTCCTCCATTCCCTGTGGGAAGAGAGAACTGTAGAAGCTGTCTTCAAAAGCGTGGCAAGATGAGTCCTGCCCTACACAATCAAGGAAACTGTTGAATGTGACAAAATGCACTGAGGGCACAATCCATCTGCTGTAGTTACATAAAGCCTACAAAGCCTGTGGGCAGCAGGAACAGGCAAGTTTTTATTGAACAAGGCTGTTAAACACTACTGAGTCGGTGCTTTGACACTGTTGTTTAAAGCTCGGGTGGCTTCTGGAATTGCAAGAGCATCAGAAGCAAACTAAGCATATTTACAGCAGTTATTTAGAGAGGAAAACACAGCATAAAAGGAAATCAAAAGAATCTCATATGGAGTAAAGGCATCCTCTGGAATAGTTTTCCCCAATTTTGGGTACTGTTCTAAAGTTTAAGGAAGTTCTAGCCTGTGGTTTAGTTAGCAGTTGAAATACAGGGATTTTGCTGCATATAAAACAATCATACTGTGCTTTCCCAGACTTAAAAGCTGTAAGAGCTTAAATAGGTAGCCTTCAACGAGAGTTGTCTGTATTTTTATAGCTTTATGCTTAAAAGGCAGGTTAAAAAAAAAGCGCAGATTGTAATTTCATGGATTGTAGGACATTTTATCAAAATTAAAATTGTGAATAATGAAACCTTTAGTGATGTAGTAGACACTAGGAGGCAGCAGTGCTTGGACCCTTTGCACAATTACTTTCTTCAAGAACACAATCAGACTTTTCGCTAAGCATGTGTACTCAGCTGCAATAGTAATTCTAGAGTCCTGCTTACTCACTGAGAGTGTGGAATGAAGCTAAAACTAGTGCAGGTTTCTGCTGCAGAAGTGCAAGTATGCTTCCCGTGGGAAAGTGTCCAGCCTGTACAACACAAGCTTCAAAACAATTTAACCGAGATAACCAACATACGTAACTAACGCACAACACATCTGAACGAAACTTTGAAGCTCACAACTACAGCAATCATTTGCCTAAAGCGTAGTTAGCAAACTGAAAAAAAGATAATTTACAGCCACCTGAGGGAAACAAAACCACCAAGGATATCACAATGTCTTACTATGTAGAAGTAGGACCTACAAAACAAAACTGTTCAAACTTCATTATATGTTCTTGTTTACTAAAGGATTCACCCCTCCTTTCCCTAGCCCTTACCCCCTCCCCATCCCCCCAACAAGTGAGGGGCTCTGCACCAATTTCAAGAGGCAGCAAGTTTCTCAGGACTTCATCTACAAGTTTTATCAACACAATTTTCAGGTTTAAACCCTTTAACAATATACTTGTACAATACCTCCAAGCGAAATGCATATTGCACTCTGACCCCCACTGGGCATAATAGATACTCTGAAGTGTTAAAAATAGACCTCACCAGAAAGGAGCCAGCCCTCTCCTTCAATAAATGCATTTACATGATTAAGTACAGACTAAGTGTGACCACAAGGATAGTACAGTGGTACAATTCTATGTTTGTAGAACAAGTAACTGCTTATTGAGCGGCAGCTGTCAGTTAATGATTGTCTACATTAGTTATTTGGTACAACAGGAACAGCTGCAGCAAAGCGATCCTGTAGCTGTTTCTTGCCCTGAAAATGAGTAGTTTATTCTAATGACCTTAAAAACAGTGATAAATGTTAGCATCAGCAGATTCACTAAGGTTGGTTTTTGTTCGGGTTTTTTGTTGTTGTTTTTAAAGTTTATGTATACAGACAATACTTGGTATTTGCCTGCCTAAAGCATAGTTTATTAGTGCTAATTACCAGACACACTGGCTTCCTGTTGCCTGTCTTCATATGCTTATTTTCATAAAAGTGGTAAATCGCTTTATAAATACAAAGGCATCTCCATCACTCCTTTAAAGTCTTTCCCCAATACCGTCTCCCCATGACTTGTACTTTAGATAAGGGAAAACAGATTATTTGTAACCATGATCAAAAAAGTGTTTGCTTTGACTCCCTGTATGCTAAGGTTCCTCCCTCCCACCCTCGAAACAAACTAACTGAAGCATTAGAAAAATTCCCAAAAGGGGAATTGTTTAAAAGTTTGGGTAGTTATTAAAAGCCTCTTCAAATGTTATGGCTCCAAGGATACACCCCACTGTGAGGTAGGTAGCCAAGATAAAAACATTGTAACAAATATTTTAACAGCTGGAAACTCCCTATAAAAACCTTGCATAAGTAGTTTGGTTCCTTGCACCAGTGTCCTGATATGCGTAACTTCTTCTGAGGATGCCTAAGGGAATCCAGGTTCAGAGAGCTCTTGCTGAGTAGCATCTCATGTACTCTGTCATCCAAGGGTTGTCTGGTGGGGAGGGCTTTGTTCGCCAAGTGTTTTCTGCCTCTGCTGATCGCACTCGCCTCTGAGAAAGCTTCCTTTTCTCCACTTGTCTCCTGTTCTTTGCTCGTAGAGCAGATTCGTGAATCTAAAAGACCAGAGTTAGCATTACAGAAGGAAAATAGCCTAGGAACCCCTCAGGAATGACAAGGATCACTTTTTATTAGTCCCAGTCCCCAACCTGAAGGAACAGGGATTGTGAGCGAGGTTATATTTTCTCCTGTAATTTGTACCACTTAACTGAACACAGATTTCTTTCTTTTCGTGAAAAGTGCTTCAGATTCTATTCTGCATTATCTTTCACACTTCAGACTATTAAATTATTGCAAAAATCTTGAATGTTGCATAGTCTTACTCAGATGTATTCTAAACCCTTCAATTCTTTATTTCTATCATTTAAAATCTTAAACGTCCCTCAATATGCCCAAGGATCCCTTAAAACCTAAGCCATATTAGTAATTCCAAACCCTAGAGATCCCTTACTAGAGACTACAGACCTTAATTTTGAACAATATGCTGAACACACAATTACATACATTTTTATATTAATAAAGTATGTTTCCCCCAAAATTTAATATGAAGAGCCAGTCTCTATGTTTGCTTGCTTCTATCTCCAGATTGAAAACTCTGTCTCCCATCTCAGTTAGGAGAAAGTAATACCTTTCAGACATGCAAGAAAAAGTAACCTCAGCAGGCAGTAAGTAGTCAGTTCATACGTAAAAAAACATCCTCAGTGACAAAACACTGCATAATTGGGAGTGTTTCAGGAATGTTCTGCCCATTCAGTCCAAACTCAAGACCCAAGCTGAGGTGTTCCATTACTGTTTCTAGCATAAGAAGTGTTAGAAGTCTAAGATAAAGATATCTGCTCAAGTCAGGCTTCAGCCTCTTCTAGGCTTCAACATAAAGCACCAATCAACTATTTTGAGCACTGACCAAAGCTTATCAATTCTGCGTTAGTGTCCATTATCAAGAAAGGCAACTTCTTTCCAAAGCTGTAAGGCCCAAGTTCCTCATTTTGCTCAAAGGGTTGAGTTGTCCAGGAAGGAAAAGCCTGGGCTTCAAACCCCTTCCAAAACAGCTCCTCGAAGGCCAGCTCTGTCTTACACATTATGACCACTCCCACCTCAGCCCTCAGGTGTCTTGTGTCATAGATCCAGACTGTACGTTAGCAGTAAGATAAGGACAAGACACTGGCAGGGATGCATAAATGATTATGTTTTACCAGCCTAGGAGAGTTATCGAGAAGAAAGAAATAGATCTGTTATAACACCCCCTTGCTGTTTCTAAGCCAGGAAACAGAGCCCCAGTACAGCAGAATCCTGGTGCTGTCCATGACCACATGAATTTTATTTGTGCTATTTTGGTAATATTTACACCTCCATCAGCCATCTGATAGACCGTTCTGCTGCAAGCAACATTTCCTACTGGCAACCCACCAAAACAGGCTGCTAGACAAGACATTTTAGCAGAAAAGTGTTTGTACCATCTCAGTGAGGCTCCAAGTCTAGGAAGTGCCCCAGCAAAAGTAACTCTTGTGCAGCACAAGCGCCACCCCAGTGTTTATATACCTGCCTGCTGTGGGGTGCCTGGTGCCAACTGCCTGCTTTTCTCTTGTTTCGTGCAGTTCAGAATGCAGAAATACTTTTATAACAGCCAGTTTTGCTGGTAACACTGAAACAGCCAGAAACACGACAGCCAGATTTTAATTACAACGTGCAAGTATTAATCAAACCTGGGGAGTTTCCAAACCAACTAACAGTAAAGAGCTCTTATTTGGGCATCTCAAGACTCTTCAGGTTTATTGCTAGAATCTGCTGCTAGAATCTCCATACATTCAAATAAAGGGACCCCTGAGAAGTTTTACCTAGGTATTAAGACATCTCTAAGCATTAAGTAGTCACTGCCTTTTAATGAAACAGGAGCTCTTACTTCATTCACCGAAGCAGAAGCACGGACATTGTGAGTTTTCTGGCTTCCAGTATCCGTCTGTCTCTCTCCCCACCCATACAGAGCAAATGGATGTTTATTCTCCTTTGGTGCATCTGTCCTTTGGGGACTTTTGGCTGATTTTCGATCATTACGACTGGACAAGGCACTTCGACTTGGACGTCGTCCTGTACGGCTGGTTTTGTCTGCTTCCTTTACAGAAGCATGTTCTACAGTTTTCTCTTGCTCTTCCTTCTCCTGCTTTTCCTGCTCTTCTTTTTCTTTCTCTAAAGAAAAAAAAAGGTGTGTGTTAAGCTCCAAATAACAACGTATTGATGCCTGATTTGCACAGCCTCTCAATACATCATTGAAGCTGTGCTTTTTTTAGAAATGCAAGAAGTCATTACTTCCTCAGCAACAGACATATACCTTGCTTAAATGTCTTCATCCTTTCTTTAGTGACTACAATACAGCTTTCACATACTTCAAAATGCCTTTCACTGCTGAGGTTACAGACAACCAACAGCTCCAGGCAGAATTTAAAGACTGTTTCCAGTGATCTTCTGTCTTCACTATTTCATCCTTGCCTCTCTCAGACAGCAAACAGATGGAGCACTGAATGCCACATAGATACCACTAGCCAGTCAGAGATGAAGTCTGATAAGAGTATGTGCAATATTAAATCCCTCATATTACCAGCTTCCTCTGAAAAAAGTTATTCATTTTCCAGCTCCCTTTTTTATACATATATCTCTGTTATGGTTTTCTGCTTATGAAGGAGAGGAGAGAGTGAAGTGAAAACCCACAAAGTGGTAGACATCACCCTCTCTTCCTGATCGGTGAATTATGTTGTACATTTAAAGTACTTCACTCTGTGGGCATTACTCTCCAAGGCTCATTTCTCCCACACATTTAAGCCTTCCACAGCAAGGGGCCAGCAAAAGTCCTCCAGACACTGGGTATGGAGAGTAGGGCTTGTGAGAGAAAATTTGAAAGGTGAATCACTGCAGTTTTAGATCACCACTGAAGGCTGAATCAGCATTATATAAAATATTGATTAATAAAAACACAGAGAAACAACTGCTCCATAAGATCCCATCTTCTTGCACTATAGTGTGAGGGAAGAACTAGTTTTCCTTTGTTTGTGGCACCAGTGATGCCACACCTCGAATCTTGTGTTCAGTTCTGGGACCCCCACTACAAGAAAGACATTGAGGTACTGGAGCATGTCCAGAGAAGGGCAGCAGAGCTGGGGGGGGTCTGGAGCACAAGTCCTATGAGGAGCAGCTGAGGGAGCTGGGGGTGTTTAGCCTGGAGAAAAGGAGGCTCAGGGGAGACCTTATCTCTCTACAGCTGCCTGAAAGGAGGCTGTAGGCAGCAGGGGTCCATCTCTTCTTCCAGGTAAGATGTGAAGAGACATGAACTTGAGGAAATTGCCTCAAGTTGCAGCAGAGGAAGTTTACATTAGAAATGAGGAAAAATGTATTCACCAAAAGTGTTGCCAGGCATTGGAACAGGCTGCCCAGGGAAGTGGTTGGGTCCCCATGCATGGAGGTACTTAAAGGTATGTAGATGAGTCACTCCGAGACATGGTTTAGTGGTGGATTTGGCAGTGCTGTGTTCATGACTGGATTCAATTTTAAAGGTTTTTTCCAACCTAAACAATTCCATTACTCTATAATGAGCAAGTTAATCAAATATACTCCTTAGAGTACATTAGTGAAATACGACTATGGAAAAAAGTACATGCAAATAACCCTGTTTTCATTCTCCATCCTGCAAATCTTCAGCAGGAGTGTGGACAAGCTGGAAGTGTATGCCAGACATTGAACATGGCTCCTAAACATTGTGGGCAGGCATAAGCAGACACTGTGGTCTGACATCTCTCTGACTTTTAGGCCAGCCATACCTTTTATGCATAAGGCAACTAAAGCCTTTTATTTACTTAAGGGCATAGGAGTCCACTAGTAACCAATTCCCTTCAAGTCTCCACCTTTGATCATTCTGAGACAGCAGAGATTGAGTGGTCACTCTGTGATATAAACACACCAAACTTGCAAGTTTTCTACCACACCATCTATTTCTGCTTCCGGTGGGGACCAGCTCCAAGGCAGCTCTGTTCTGAGTCTCAGCACTTTCAGCCACCACCAGCATACTCTGGTATGGACAGAAGGAATTCCTTCACTGTCACAGGGAGTTCATCTGTTTTAGGTCTTGCTTATGTATTGACAGGTTGACCATGGACAAGGAGTGCAATTTTTACCCAAATGTCTTCATCATTAAAAGCAGAAGGTCTTGCCAATCCTGTGATGAAATAGCAACCGTTCCTGCTAATTGCTGTGATTTCAAGTATGTACCTGCCCAACATGATACTGCTTTAATTTCAATTCTGCATCCATCCAGTTCTGATGAAATAGAAGTTACCTGCCTGGCACATTGATTAAGCACCCATTTACTCTTGCACTCACTTCACACTTGCAGGGTAAAGATATTAAGGCTTGTTCCATGCCCCAGAATTCCCCTAAGACAAGCCTTATGCTCTCTGGCTAGGTGTTAGCCTTGCCAGCATGCTTTCTACTTGCTGTCGAACAGCACAGAGGCCTTGCTGCTGGGCCTTGTTCAAGCTTGCCTATACCCATCTTCCAAGATGTGCAGGTGTAGCATTCATCTACAGGTAATACTGCAATACAGCCGAGTATTTGGTCAGAGTGGCCAGCAATGTTTAAGTATTTAGAGCTGTATTTATTAAGAGTTCAGTTGAATGACCTCACGAAACAACAACAACAAAAAAATAGTCAAGGCCAAAGCAGTGGCGTATTGAGAGTAAAAATGGCTAGATGAATTTTGCATACCTAAATACTGGCTGGACTTAGTTTCAGTTATTGTAGCCAAGGCTGGTAAAAGACAGCAGCAGTGACCTCAGTGTGGTATTAAACTTGTTTTGCGTGGTGTCCTGGGTTCTGGGACACACAGCTCCACCCCTGAAACAAGGCAGCTCATTCATCACAGCTGCAAACAGGCAGCACTGAGCTATCCCCTTACAAAATACTATCTGAGCATCTCCCTACACAGCCACTCCAAAGGAAGGACTGCCTAGGTCCATTATCAGAAGGAAGCACTGTTTGGAGAAAATGAAACACTGAAAGGGAACATATTGCTGTCAATTCTGCAACAGGAGTGCTTTCATTTTGGAAAGCTGTTCCATCCTCCATTCAAGGGAAAATGGCATCTTCCTTCTCTGCAAAGGAGGATGGAGCAACGCTGACTTCATAAACAGCAGAAGTGGCATTTAGAGACTTAAAAACACAGGAGAGTGGGGGTTCTGCAATTACATGGATAGTTTAGCTTTGAAAAACAAGGCAACAGCCATGCCTGGGGATGCTGCTCACTAGGATACAGCTCCAGCTGGTCCAGAAATGATAGAGCCAGCTTGTCCCAAAATAGCAATGAAAGCATATGGGTAAATGGCATGCCGAGTCCTGTGCCCAGGCTTACAGTAAGTGCTGTATGCCAGAGTGTACTGTAGCAGAGCACCTGCTATTAGAGCAGGTATTTCCACGAACCCACTCCTACAGTGCATTTACACAGAACGCTGTTGGTGAAGGCACAAGATCTCTCTAAGAGTTGCTTAAGCCTTTTATTTAAAACTACGGTTTATATCCAAGCTGGTTTTTTAGGCAACGCTTTCCACAGGAAGTCAGAAAAGCAGCGGTTGACAGCAGGACTTAGACCCAGCTGCTCAGGGAGCCCAGGCACCAGCAACACCTACCCATCTTCTCCTTTCCGTGCAGAGCACCAGCTCCAGCAGACACGGGAAACACAGAACTGACCGGCTTGCAGCATTACTGGGATTAGACAAGAGAGGGGAAAAGCTAGAAACGTTTAAAACTGCATCATGGATGCTAAGCAGAGCACACTGGATGGACAGGAGGGGATTAAGTGCTTAACAGGCAGAACAAGTCTGTCAGGCCCACCCATCACGGCTGTTGAATGCTCCTGCCTAGAAGAGGTCACTTAAACCCTGCTGCATCGCCCCGCTTGCATAACAGCTCCGCTCCTGGCTCAAGCGGGAAGCTCTCCCACAGCACTGCACACCCGGGGGGACAGACAGGACCCCCATTTCAAAGGCTCTGCTGACTTACTACAGGTATCAAAAGCCTTCTGATTAGACCCACAGGCCAGGTTACAGGGGTCGGCAGTATTGTCTCTGTATGGAGATGTTGGCTACCTACAGCACTACCTCAGCATCAGGAGAAGCACTTCGTGCTTGAACTGCTGCAGGCAGAACTTGGAGTTTCCTGCTTTTATGCCAACACCTCTTGAAGGGGCTATATAACCAGTTGTGAGTATCAACAAACTGCAGCTGGGTAGAAAGTAAGTTAGTACACATGAAACAGATAGCTACATCATTTCTTCAAGGCAGATCTTGCATGAGGCAACACTGGATCTAGCAGCCACACAGCAGCTCAGATTAGATTCACACAAGCTTCATCTGCAGCAGAGTTTGGAAAGCAATTACTGGATTGGCTTGATAGCAAAGCTTGTTTCCAAAGGAAAAGAAAAAAATGGAGCAACTTAAAGTAGCAGTACTACAAACCCCTGAACTGACAACCTTGCCTTCTTGCCCCACCACAAGCTACTCCTTCCCACGTACACAGGCCAGCAAATACACCTGCAACACAATGACAGACAAGACCAGGGAACAAGTTTGAAATGTGATCTTCTGTTTAGTTCCACTAATCCAGATCAGCCTCTTTCCAAATACTGTTGAGGCAACTCCTTTGATGGCAGCTTGTCACTGCTATCACTTAAGACCACCGCACAAAATTGCTGAAGGCGAAATGGCAATGAGGATTGAAAGATGCCTTCATCCTGCATGTGTGTGCAGCAGTGTCATTTCACAAGCAACAGGTCTGACAGAAGCACTGCTGCCAAGAGCTTCTGTCTTCTGCTTACCAGCCCACTGGGCTCTGCTGACAGCTTTGAGGATGTGTCTACACCACAACTACACCAGTTGATTTAGGTCAAGATTTTGTTGGATTATGTTTAAAGCACATCTGTGCCTGGGCATGTTCCACAGAACAATCCCACAAACAACTGCTGCAAGTGGAGGCCCAGAAGGAATTAACCCAAAGTTGCCTCCGAGCACACCTTGGTATCTCTCAGCCATAGCTCCAGTGCAAGACACAGTGACAAAGCACCTTTGTCCCACATGCTGCCCCAGGGGTTCACTTTGGTACTGCTTTAGACCAACGCCACTGAACCTTAAAGCCAAGCCGCCTACCTCCACTTTCTCTACACACACCAGAAGCATTCACCACTTTTACAAACACACACGGGCTGATCTCAGTGAGAGAAAGAGAAAACCAGGGCCACACATGCCATTATGAATTGTATTTACCGCAGATATTGAACAGCATTAGTGCTGGCCAACCATCTTGGCAACAAGCACTGTCAATACCACTCAGGCAGAAATCAGATTCCGCACAAAATAGCAGGAAGCAGCAGTAGCCAGGTAACAGCTAAGATGCTCCAGCATGTGGGTGGATGTCAGATTCAGAAGACAAAAGATGTCATCAACATAAGCACACCCAGCTACCCCCACAGCACTTCAGTGTAATTAAGTTCTTTCAGAGTAAGAAAAAAAAAAAAAAAAAAGGCAGTTTAATAGTAGAAGCTTCAGAGTGGTAGTTTCTATGTTATCTCCTCCACATGCTTTAATTAACCAGCCAGTAAGAAGAAGAAAAATACATCCTTATAATTGTCCAGTACTAAATGAGTCATGTCCTTATATATTGTATGTGCATTAGTATACAATAAATATCCACTAAATCCAGCTGCCTAAGCAGAGTTGTTTTTGGTCCTTTTGCTAAGGACTTAGCAAAGCTCTTAAATACTTGCAGAAGTTAAAAAAATGTTTATCCTAAGCCATTTGGCAAAGAAGCAAATGTTAAGCACGGATTTTTCTCCCACTGTAACATAGCAAGGACCTAGCAGAGCATTGGGCATTCCCTTACAGCATCCATGGCAAAGGTGTATCAGCTGCAGAAGCACAACTGCCCCAAACCCTGCAGCCTGGCAGGCCACTGGTGCTCCACAGTCCCTTTGCCGGTGATACAGGCCTGGGGACACAACCATGCAAGCACTGGGTAGTCACACGCACCACCGCTGACCACTAAGTGCCTGCACAGCTAGCAAGCTTTTATTCCCTGCCAAATCCCAAACAGAATCAGGCTACCAAATCCAGCTGGATCTTTCTCTAGAGAGGAGTCAGGGAGGGAATCAGGGAGCAGGCTAAGGAGTGAGCAAAGCATGCTGGCCAGCAGTCTCTAGCCTTGGCAACTGCCAGTGTCTTTAGATTGGAGCAGGTTTACGTGCTCTATCCACAGGCTCAACAAGAATAATTAAAAGAAACTCAGGTCCCTACCACAACTGCCTCAGGCTTGTACATATTCAAACTGCATCAGAAAAGTTGGGAATGCCAGGTTCTGAGTGCAGCTTCAACAGCTTTCACCTCCTCTCACTAAAAGCCAAGCCTTTAGACAGCATCACCTTTTCCCATGCAACCACTCCCTGATCTTTTGCAATTCCTTAGTTCTTCTCACTGAGATACTATGTAGTTCTTCCACGCATGCTCCCAGTCTAACTTCCTAGATTCCTGATTGAGGAAAGCAAGATTAGGCCTGATAATACTCTGTAACATACTGGTGAGCTGGGGTGCTTCCACCACTGCACAGCTGTTGTGGTTTAACCTCAGCCAGCAACTAAGTATCACGCAAGCACACCCTCCCTCCGCCATAGGATGGGAACGGGAATCAGAATCAGTTCTTATCTCAGGGGTTGAGATAAGAACAGCTCAACAATTAAAATTAAATAAAATATAATAATAGTAATGAAAAGGGAAGAATAAAAACTCAAGAGAAAACAGTGATGCACAGTCAGTGGCTTCTGGGCTTCTTCCCTCAGTTTATACACTGGGAATGACATTCTGGCTGTGGAATATCTCTTTGGCCAGTTTGGGTCAGCTGTCCTGGCTGTGCTTCCTCCCAGCTTCTGGTGCACCTGCTGGCTGGCAGAGCTTGAGAAACTGAAAAGTCCTTGATTTAGGGTAAGTACTACTGAGCAACTGCTAAAAACATCAATGTGTTATCAACGTTATTCTCATACTGAATCCAACACACAGCACTGTACCAGAAACTGGCATAAAATTATCCCAGCTGAAATCAGAACAACAGCTTTGGGGAGGTGGAGTGTATTAGCCCAGCAGCTATGTGCACCCCCAGGTGAGGCCTGGGTACCACAGGCCCACCCAGCTCACTGCAGAACCTCACATCACTAATATGCTCTGAAACACCAAGCCTCTGGAACAGATGACAGCATAGCTAAAGCTTTTGTGTAATGTGGTATTCTTAAGGTCAATGGATGCAGTTTAGTCCTGAATATCAGAATACAGATCATTCTGGAAAGCTCAGGCCCCAAAGGGCTTTGAATCAGATTAGTTTCCCCACTCCAAGCAAGCGCATCTGACTCCAAGGGAAAAAAAACCAAACCAAACAACAAGCAAACAGGCAGCATGAGACTTAACTGAACAATTCTCAAGGATTTTCCTTGCTACTGTACAACAGATAGACAGATGATTCAAGAGACATTTCAAAACACTAATCAATGGCTGCCAGATAGAGTATTCTTTCACTACAGGTAAGAAACAATATCTTATGGGATAAAATATACCAGCTTGGGAAGCTTGACAGTCTTATTATCTGCCTAACCACTCTCTTAGTCAGATGGTGAGACACCAAAAGGGAATTACTCTGGGCTAGAAGAGAACAGAATGTTATCAGCTCTGCACCTGTTCAGACTACGAAGTTGCCCACACTCAGCTGTGTGCCCAAGATCAAACCTCAGGCGGCATTAAGAACCAAATGTTCAGCCGAGACAGATTACATGTGCAGATCCAGGAAAGCGATTGCGTTAAGTGCCAGCCACTGGCATACAGTCCGACTTGCCGTTGCTTTTACCCGAGAACCTGCTTATATAATTGCAGAGATGCTCGGCTCCCATGGCAACAGTTTACATAAGTGGCTGTGACTCAGGATGAGAGTTACCACCACTTGGCTCTTTAAAGAGACACCTCCGATGCCGCAGCTATGGCTTCTCCGCAGGCCTAGCCAGGATCCGGCTGGCGGCAGCGGGGCCCGGCTGATGAGCTGTTCCACCCCCGGGCCATGTCCTGGGCGCGGGTAAGACGGGCCAGGCGGCCGCTGGGTGCCCCCGCACGGTCACCCTGCCGGGGCCGGGTGTCCCCAGGACCGGGGATCGGCCCCCAAGCCGCGGCAGGGCGGCCCGGGCACAGCCGTCTCTGCTAAGCCGCGCGGAGAAGGGCAAGGCACCGGACACACGTGTCCCCCCCGCCACCGCCGCGCTCCCTACCGGGGCTGGCCCGTCCCGCCTCGCTCGGCGCTGCCGCTCCCGCCGCCTCCTCCTCCTGCGCGGCCGCGGGGCTGCCGGCGCCCGGGGGCGAAGGGGACCCGGCGGTGCTGCCGCCGCCGCTGCCGCTGTCCTGCTCCCAGCCGTCCCAGAGCCAGGGCCGGTGCGCCTGCTCCAGGAGCCGGCGGCTGAGGCGGTAGTGCAGCAGCTCCAGGTAGCAGGCGCCGCACGACTCCCACTTGGGCTCCTTGAAGCGCTTCATGTACTCCGTCTTCACGCGCCGCGCCGGCACCACCATGGCGGAGCCGGGAGCGGGAGCCGCAGGCAGGAACCGGGAGCCGGGAGCCGCCGGCCGAGCCCGCCCCCTCCTGCTGCAACGTTTAAATCCAAACAGCGGCGTCCGGCCCCGCCCCGCGCGGGGAGGGATGCCTGGAGCGGGGGGACAGGCGCATGAGGCACAGCGAACAGGATGAGAGAGGATGAAAATTAAATTAAGTTAAATATAAAATAAAACAAATATTAAATACACCACAGCACCGCAGCCGTGGGCCCAGCAGTAGGGGTGCTGGGGCCCGGGTGATCCCTGCACCAAGTGAGGCTCCAGGAAAGCCGCCCTGCCGGCCGGCTGAGGGGCAGCCTGGCGCTGCCCAGCGCCTGCCGGGGCACACTGAAACCCGGCGAGTCCGTGCAGTGCGTCAGAACTGATGCAGCAGCAGCACCTTCTGCGTGCGGCACCCCGGGCCGCGGGGCAACAGCGGGGAAGCTGCTGCCTCCCGTTCCGCTCCTGTAAGAGCACAAGGATGGGCAGCGGCCGGGGCCGGCCGGAGGGAGGCGAACACCTCTGCAACAACAGGGACCTCTCTCCGTTTTGCACTAATCTGCTTTAAAAACCTGTCTCCAGTGAGCGCCAGAACAGGATTCGCCTAATCCAGCCCTGCGCTGGGCGGCCGTCCTCGCTTGGGATACGAAACGCTTTAGAGACAAATGCAGAAACTGGGGAGGCCTCTGCAGCCGCCCTCCGCCCTCCTGCCTGCCCGCGCACGGACACGCACCCCCGGCTCCTCAGCGATTTCTGGATGTTTCCTTCTCTCACACACCGTATGTAGGGCATCGCAGCGAATCGTGCCCCTGCGGGACGTGACTGTCCTTGAAAATGGTTTGCTGCAGAGCCTTTGCCACAGCGCCGGGCACACTTCGCAGCCCCCCTCTGGGAGGGGACAGCGTGATCCCCCCGCCCAGCCCCACCCGATGGGCTGCGAGCGCCCTATTTTGGACACCTGCAAACCTGACTCCCCTTGCCATGCGCAGGCTCTGCACAGAGGCTCTCCGGCCTCCTCGCCAGCCCCTGCTCCGACGCACGGGGGCACTGACGGACTGACGGATTTTCAGAAACAGCTCGAGGAAGCTGCTCCTTTTTTTTTTTTTTTTTTTTCACTGATAAGGAAGCAAACCGTATTTTTCCTTGCCTTGCCCTGTTCGTCCCCTGACTGACACAAAAGAAAAAGCAGAAGCTGGCACGATTTCCCGGGATGGTAAACGGTGGCCCAGCGAAACAAAGATGTTGGTGGTTTTAAGGCGAGGGGGCGGGTGTTACACACAGCACCTCTGCCTGCGCGGCGGAGTGATGCAATCCTCGATACAGCTAACATAACCAAATTGACTCCGTTTAATCGATGCTCAGATCGAGCAGAATTTAGCCCTGGTTTTGCGTGGACTGGCTGAGGTTTTCCAACCCCGTGGTGCCCAGGCATGAGTGAGAGGGACAGAGATGTTGCCTGACATTTGCGGAAGTACCTGGATACCTCCTTTCAGCCCTCACAGCCCCCCAGCCCTTGCAGTTATGTCAACAGCCCCGTGAGAGTAGGATATTGGACAAATACCGGGTGTCCCTATGCTGTTCAGGAAAACGCAGTCAGGAGAGGCCAGCTGCAGTGACACCCAGTGCCAGGTGCTGCAGGCAGACACGTTGTACATCTGCGTCCATAAAGCTCTTAAATTCCATTTTAAAACCCGTCATAACTTCCCCAGCTCCCCTCAGTTCTGCCTGCTACTCTCAGGGGTGGGTGGTGATAGGGCTGCCAGGGAGCAGAGTCTGGCAGTGTATTTACTGGGAAGAGAGGCACAAATAGCAGGGCACCTACCCCCACTCCACAGCCTCAAAAAATGAGAGAGGAGTTCCTTCTGAAAGCTCCTTGTCTCCATGCTGTGACACTCAGGGTACCCTGCCCGAGGCAGACGAGCAGGAGCCTTGCCCACATACTTCACTGGAATAAAATCAGGCAGATGCAGAAGTTTTCTCCCCCCAACCATTGCTTTCCCGAGGATTATATTTGGGAGCGTTCTCGCTCATTTATTATGCCCACTGAGGGCTCCAGTTGCATCTGAGTTGTCCCTGATGCCTTCTTTTGCTCTTAGTGGTCCCGCTGGAGTCCAGCCATGTCCTTAGCACCACCTGCTGTAACAGAGGGCATTTCTTGGAAAATAACAGGAAACAATAGGTTTTAAACCACCTGTAACTGAAGACAGAACTAGAAAAAGCAGCTGTAGCAGTGCTGTCCAGAGAGGAGAGCAGATTGCTCCCCAATTAACCTGGACTCTGGTTTCTTACTCTGATACTCTGCTCAGTCTATATGAGCAGATGACATAAGTGGATTTCGTTTAAACAGGCAAGGCCTGGGGGTTGCAGAACTTCCTTTCCTTTTATAAAATGTTATTTTGTACAAAATGTCATTTTGAACCAACCTGCAGAGTTTTAGCTGGTCACTTGTGGTTATGAAAACGCTGCTGTTTTTTCCAGATATTTTATAATATCAGTCTTTCCTTTCCCAAAGGACTTCTGTTCCCTGTTGTCCTGGTTTCAGCTGAGATAATTTTCTTCTTAGTAACTGGTGCAGTGCTGTGTGTTGGATTAAGTATGAGAATAATGTTGGTAATACCCTCATATCTTAGCTGTTGCCCTGTAGCGCTTACTCTAAATCAAGGACTTTTCAGATTCCCGTGCTTTGCCAGCCAGCAGGTGCACCAGAAGCTGGGAGGGAGAACAGCCAGGACAGCTGAGCCAAAGTGGCCAAAGGGATATTCCATACCATAGAACATCATTCCCAGTGTATAAACTGAAGGGAGTTGCCCAGAAGCCACTGATTGCTGCTTGGGGGAAGGCTGAGCATCAGTCAGTGCATGGTGAGCAATTGTACTGTGCAGCACAGGTTTCTCTTGGGTTTTATCCCTCTCTTCCTCTCAGTTTTATTACTATCATTATATATTATTATTGTTATTATTATAATTGATATTATTATATTTCACTTTATTTCAATTACTGAGCTGTTCTTGCCTCAACCCACAAGTTTTACCTGTTCTTTTCTCCTGATTCTCCTCCCCATCCTACCAAGGAGTGAGGGGAGTGAGCAAGCTACTGCACAGTACTGGGCTGCCAGCTGGGGTTGAACCATGACATCAGTTTAAGAAGACACAGCTGTATCAGAGGTACATGGATGCTCTCTGATGGCTTCTCTGTCAGGAAGGGATCACCTTTTGCCAAACCAAACATCTCCTGGTGTGCTCATAAACCTACTGCCCAGTCATTAATCCGTGTCTCAGCCATCACACGGGAAATGCGAGTAGGACAAGCTCCAGATCCTGGCATGCAGTCTGTGAGTTCCCTTTTTCTGCAGTTTTTCCCTAAACTCTGCACTCTTCAGAGGAGGCACTTAACCTTCGCAAGAGCCTGCAAGGTGCCAGTGCTTCATGAATAACACAGCATTGTTAGCAGCTGCCTCCACCCATCCTCTCCATCGTACCGCACAAGCTTTAGTACTCTTGCTGATGTGAAAATGAGCACCCAGCTGCCCATGTGCTGAGAGGTAAGCTGCACCTTTGCACTCCTGCTCAAGTTGCTCCTTTGGAGCGCAACCCTCCCATCCAGCAGTTTGTGTGTACATCCCACAGTGCCTGGGGAAGGGGCAGCAGCAAGGCTTGGAAAGCAACTGGGGACCACTCGTGTCAGAAGACTTGTGACAGAAGTGTGCAGAGGCGCCCAGCAGAGCTGGTGCTGTAATTCACTCATTACCTAAGGCTGATGCAAGCAAGAGGCTGAATGTGGCTGTCAGGCACGTTTCCCATGCCCTGCCACAATCTGATCTTTACACGTTGTCCTGGGTTGCAGTATATTCTATTA